>JBBMJM010121344.1:0-14097 GCA_037832705.1 Centriscus cristatus
TGATATTAGAAGTGTTGGGATAAGCCTGGAGATAATCCGCTGACCCCTGGATTTCCTCTGGCTACTACAGCAATAAAGCCTTATGGACAAAAGCATGAACTATCCAATAAGTAGTCCTCTCACCGTGCTACACATTCCTGCTTCCACCAGACACATAACGGAGCAACCAAGCAACCATAGAGTAAGTGTGAGACACCCCCCCCCCCCAAAACACACATGTGAAACCACACATCAACACACGCTTAAAAGGTGACACAGCAAAATGATCCTTTTCTTACAATACCCTGTTCTGTGAAACCACTCTCCCTGGCAACTGAGATATCAGTGGGGGGCCAGCGGGTCTTTCTGCTCACGTATGTGAGGGGGGTCTTAAGACAAAAATCCTATTAAACTACTCTTATGTGGCAAACATGGACAAGGCTCCATTCAAACCCCTGGCTGAGTTAGGAATCTCACCGCCTTCCATTGTGACCATCCAACAACATTGTGCAGATCAAGCCATCAGTCTGGGAAACTCCTAACGGAGACATACACCAAAGAAGAAGTTGTCTTGAGAACTAGTCTAATTCTTTTTTTTTTAGAAGGATTAAGGGTAAAGTCTAATCAAACAGTACGGACTTTGCAAAATGTATCACTCAAAGCAGTTTTATTTATTTATTTATTTATTTATTTATTTTTGGACCAAGCCCCCTCAGTTTATGTGGAGGGAACACGATTCATGACCTGTGACACAACCAGCCACCAGGGAGCGATCAAAAGCTTTTGGTTTCACTTACAGCGCGTTGACTTTTAGTCAAATCATATATCGATGGTGTTATCGAAACAAAAAAGATAAAGAAGACGTTGGGGTGCAAAAAACAAACATAAACTGCTTACTCATGTTCATTGATGTAGAGCTCTGACAACTCATGCCACGCTTCTTGATCCCCAACAAATCTGTGAAGACAAAATAATTAACAGCTTAGTACTGTACAGGTAATTTGAAAACTCAAAGAAAAGGGGTTTGTATCACACTGAAACATGTTCAGCTCTACTGAACGCAATTCTCAGTTTAATTTAAAAGATGGGGAGGGTGTGTGTGTGTGTGTGTGTGTGTGTGTGTGTGTTGTGGGGCCCCACACTGTTAGAAACACTCACTGCTCCAAATACTCATTAAGCTCCCGGATGGCTTCAGCATTCTTCCCCTGGGCCTTCAGTATGGAGATCTTGCGCTTCCTTGCTGCCTGAAGAGCAGAGAGTAGACGGGATTAGATTTGTCTGAAGAAGGCAGGAACATGAGACACTGAAAGTGAGACATTTACGAGTACATGTGTGATTCACTATTTCTATTAACGTTCATCAGCATTTTGGTGCATTACAGCAGCCATCAAGGCAAAGGACAAACAGCCCAGACACTTGAAATAAAGCCGTTGCAGCAAATATAAGACAACTGAGACATTAGAGGACACAGATAATGGTGATGTCCAACAGGAGATGGACACATATTATGAGTCAGTGTTTGGGAGGTAAAATGAGCTCACTGGCTGAGATAAAGTGGTGACTCATCCCCTGAACATGTAGGGGGAAAAATGGTATGCTGCCTCAAACCTCAGTGCCTGTCGTCCTAGTGTCACGGCACGTAGCTACAGCTGCACTAGCCCAGCTTACATCAGCTGATGATGACGCTGCTGAAGTGACCTTACGGTGGATTAGATTCTCATCAATCTAAATTACAAAGTAGAACTCCTGCTGTTCAGACTTTTCCAAACGTTTTACTCCCTCTAAGCTCGCCCCCTCCACTTTGTAGTGAGCGAAAAGTTTAACAAGAAGCCGCTGCTCCATTAGAAGTGCAATGCCCTGCCACAGCTAATTTTATTTATGGACTGGCACTTGATTAAGTGGGGCTTCCTCTCCAGCGCCTCTAGTCATTGAGGGCTCTATGTGAGTCACGACCAGATTGTTGTAAATTCGGGGTTCCTGTGACACTGCCGTCACCAGAAAGCCACTTATCCATCAAGCTGGGGAAGGGACCTGCAGAGGCAGCGCATCCTCAACGGCCCATAAAACAGCCCAATAAAATGTGTTATATCAGCAAAGAAAGCATTCAGGTGAGAGCATGAACGCAAAGAAAGATTCTAGCGTCAATAACATACCCGCCGCCCCCACCCCCACCCCCAAAACAGCCCATAAACATCTACAAAAAACGGGGTAGTATCATGGTGGTCTGAAAGCAATCAGAAAGGAAATAGATTGTGTTATAAGCCAACAAACAACAGAGTGCAGAGAAAGGTCAAGTCTTTTATTTTCTCTTCTCTCTAACTACAAAACAAACATAACATCAAGAACGTTTCACTAGAAGTTGATGTTATGTGACAATCTGGAACTGCAACTCGCTTCACACTCAACGGTCAACTTGTGAGTTGTTGGGTTGTTTTTTTTTTTCATTTAATCACATGACTAGAGCTGATCTTTAACCTGTGCGTTCCTTCCAATTCCAAACAGCACTTTATTAGATGAAATACAATTCCAAACCCCCTCCTCTTCCACATCCATTCTTTAAATAATGATCCAAAAACTGGACGTGTCTGGTTCTTTTTTCTGGGGGCTCTGAGGAGACCACAGACATGGACGGGATGATTGACCTAGTGGGTGGTATCTATTTTATTATTATGTCATTCAGATGTTGTACCACCTTTATGTGATAGTTGCTGTGTCATGTTTGTTCTACAATGTAACAGCTGTTTCAGAAAATAACCAATAATCACAACTCTGTGATTGTTTTAACAAATCACACATTAAATATCATCAATGTGTTTTATTAAATCAAAATCACAAAACTACAAAATATGACAATGAATAAATTATATTATATACCTTGATGAAATACCCTTCCAAGTCAAATGTTTGGACACACTTTCTCATTCAACGTTCAATCTCAACACAATCTTAGTGTAACATAGATGTGTATATCCCTGCATTTACATTTTATGGCTTTTACAAAAGTATTACAAAAAAAAAAAAAAAAAAAGGTAGAAAAATTATCTTTACGTACGCAGACAAGAATTTTGCCTGATCATTGCTGTAGGCATTGGAACATAGCGCGCAATGGAACGGCTAAGTGTTTGAAACATTTTTTGGACACCACCATGGCAAAAAAAACCTTGAGCAATTTTTGTTGATTCAACAATTTTGGTTAATGGGTACCACATCTATTCCACAGCCTGTAATTACAACAGCTCAGTTTCCAGTCTCTTCTTCGCATGCTGGTACGTCTCACAAGTCCTCCTTGTGGTCCCCAATTTTCCGCCATTTTTCAAGCCCATCTCCTCCCTGACTCTGAGGAACATGTTCAAGAACATGAAAGTCGATGGCCCTCGTACTTAAAACAGGTGGCCCAGATGACGGACTCATATCGCTGTACCTCCTCCACGATTTCACCGCAGTCACTTACAGGATTGTGAAAAAGATTGAACATCCCAGAAAATGTTTGGGCCCCTGGGGTGACTGACAGCCTACACTCATGAGACTGGTAGCACTCACTGCTATTCAGAGATGAGGAAACCGACTGTGCCCTTTTGCATAGACGTGCAATCCTCACAGGAATTTTGCCACATCGGGGGGGAGACGCCCTGGCATTCACTGATACTTCCATTGTCAGAACAGACCTTAAGGTCACACAATTTGTCGCAAAATTATTTCAACAAAGAAAACAAACACATTGTGATTTAAAATAACAGTTTAAAAAAGTAACACGAATTGTGGCTTCGTGGCTTTCAATCTGGTCAGAGAGCAAATAAATAGGACATTTTCTTTCCCCAGAATATTTTCTACAACCATCTGTAATGTTGATTTCTCCTCAGTCATGGCACGGAGCAAACCTACATTATAATTAGGAACAGAAGACTATCACAAAAATACATTCGCAAGACATTGCTGTTTTGGTTCAGAGATGGGTATGCCAAGAAATTAAGACATTTTAATGTCACCTGGCAAACTTAGCTGGTTCTTATTCATAAATCCAAATCCAATCATACTCCACCTTTTTCAGCTTATATGTTGGAAGCAAAAGAATTTTACAAATCATTCACTTTTAATGCCTTCAATTTTCAGCCTGTCCACCACCTTACAAAGAAAAAAAAATTAAATAAAATATCCAAGGTGGTCTTTTAAAATGAAATACACACACTTGCCAACGTATGACATCATAATCCTCACGAAGGGGAGTTTTATTACAGGTCTGTTCTATTATATTGCATGAATTCTATCTCTGTGTACCTGCTCAACTCCCACGGGAACTTATCCCTGTAAGATACATTCACATTCACGTAAAACGCCCAACAGCGTCAAAAGCATATGAAGCTCAAAGAGAAAGAGAGAAAACTGGCTTTGTGCTGCATAAATACTGTTTATAAAAGGCATTTTAATACACTGAGAAGCAAGAACAGAAGAAGGATATTTAGGACAGTAGACTCTGCAACTTGTAAATACACCTCAGTAGAGCTGAGACAAGTTGTCTGACAGGTCCAGTAAATCACCAGCTTAAAAGCACATCGCTTCATTTACACTTGACTTGCACCAAACATGTCTGCCACCAAGACCATGAATCAACCCCACCCACCAAGACCCCTCCCTAAGCACGTTAAAGCTGATCAGCACTCTGGTTAAGGTCAAAGAGGCAAAGTGGAGTCCAACTTAAACTCCGTACTGGTGTGCCTCTGCAGATTTAACACCCCCCCCACCCCCCACCCCCCCCCCAAAAAAAAAAAAAAAAACCTCAGAGACAAAGTGATGCAAAGTAGTCAATGACGCAGAGTGACTCAACTTCCCTTCCTTACCGTATTTGTGGGGTCATCTTGGAGAATGGCATCATAGTGCTTGTGGGCTTCATCATACCTTCAAAGAGATGAGATTTACGTTTGAGTTGGTTCCAGTCAGTCAATACCAGTCGGCGAACACATGCAGAGTTCAGGGCAGCTTTCTCTACAACATCGCAGGACATCGCAGGACATCACAGGACATCGCAGGACCCCATGATCAAAATGACAGTTAATTTGGGTTACTGGTCAAACATTGCTGTGAAAGTCATGTATCACTTCAAAATGATTCATGAACATCAATAGAAACAAACTAGAAAATGCCCCTCCGCGCCATTTTGATGGCGGCTCGGCGCCACTGCCTCCCCCCAAACGCGTAGATGTATAATATGAGGGTGTAGGAGACCACTAGTCAGTGTGTGTGCGTGAAAGAGGCAGGCAGGCAAACATGTTTGGTTGGTTCCCTCTGGCCCTCAGCCAGTGAGTCGATACTGTTAAAATGACTCTGAGAAGACTTTTCCTTTGATTCGGTACACCTTCATACAACATTAAGTGTTCCTTTTCCATTTGTTAACATCAGCAGCTAAAATGCTGATGAAGTTTTCTCACACTTACAAAACACAAGAATTCTTAACACATGAAACTGGCAAGGAATGTCCAACAGAGACTTCCCTTAAACTCAACCTGAGCCCACATGATTCTGTATAAAGAGAAGTTTATGAGCTGTAAAAATCAAATCATATGAAATCTGGGAACAGGAGACATGCACTTCCATTTTCATGTCATGATTTTAAAAGTTTCTTTAAATCAAGGCAAATCCGAACCATGAGCATGTTGGCTGCCAGAGGTGGGGTTCAACGATCAGAAAATGTCCCTCCCTCAGCCTGCAACAGACAGAAGCAATTCTGGTTCCCATTAAGCCTGAACAGCCCCACTTCCAGCTTTGCAGCTTCCCTCACATTCACTTTATTACTCAGCCACACTCAGATGGCACCAGGCAACCACTCAAGCCACTTTGATTTTCTTTATTTATTTAGGAACAAAGTGCACGTGTGTCTGTGTGAGTGTGTGTGTGTGTGTGTGTGTGTGTGTGGGGGGGGGGGGTATTGCTGTTTGAAGCTGTGTAATTCAACTGCGGCTCTGTCTGCTGCCAATTACATCCCTGTGTGCCGTTTATTTAATCCGACGGCGGTGAAGCAATCACTCTCAATTATCACATAAACTCTGACATTTCCGATAAACCAGCCGTGGTGATCTAGATGGGTAACATGAGCGAGTTAGTAAACAGATTGAATTACCCTGACTTCACCTCGGTACAAACTAAAATATCCATTGTTGATCCTGTTGCTAACATTCTCCACTCACATTTATATAAAGTGCAGATTCAAAAATAAAACAAGTGACAGAGGGAAGGGTGGATGGTGAACAAGATTATGGTGACATCAACATTTACAGTGCCAAGACATACTCATTGTACAAAACAGGACAGGAAAGTAAGCACAGGAAAGAGGGAAAAAAATATGGTGACAAGGACTAAAAGAAGCAAGGAAACAACAGAGAAATAGAAACCAGAGATTGAGGGATCCCCAAAATAACAGTGGGATCTGACCATTTTCCTTCCTTGGAATCCCTACCTCAGGCAACAGGGCCACAGGACAACCCAGTACCCAGCCTTTCCTCTCTGCTTCCCCCCTTTTTTTCCAACGGAACACTGGGTGAGCAAACATCAACTCACCCTGAACGCACACACGCACGCACATACACACACAGAGGCCATTGTGTCACCGAAGATCTGCAATGGATTGTTGCCCCCAGACCTTCCAAAGCTCAAACAGGAAGGTCATGTCTTCTGGCTCCTTTTGAGCATTTGCATTTGGTGTCACCTGCTTACCTCTCCAATGCTTCAAGCCTCATGCCCGCTAATCGCTTCACTCTGTGGCTATCTGGAAACTGCTTCCTCAGCTCCTGGAGACATGTCTGCAAGGATAAGAGTAGAGGTGATAGACCAGTGTTAAGTGACTGCGATGTCAAATTGTACTATTCATTATACTATTTATGCTATTGCTCTCAGGCAGGCCATTGTTTTTCCAAGCACTGATTAATTTACAGACTTTGGACTATCTTGCTGATGTAACATGAAACATGAAAGCTGTGTGTTTCTCCATGTCTGTTTCCTCCTCATCCTTTTTTACTCATCTTCTTCTTATGTTCCTGACCGTGACATACATGTGAATTGCTGGTCTGTCTGTTCAAAGTCGTGGTGGGTTAATTGTAAGGTTTTTAATAACTGTGGTATGTCAGAGAGTTGTTGTGACACGATTAATGTTGGGGAAGGGCTGAGAAGGAACCTGCCAGAAATGTTTCCACCAAATAAGCGTATTAAGCTGGTCAGATGGGACCATTTCCATGATATGAAGGACTGTGGTGGAACTTAAGATTTGGGCCGGGGATGGGTAAGGCGTGGCTGCCGAGGCGACCCAACGACCCCACAAACGCGGCGCAAGGTGCTATGCAAATCATGGCCCCTGTTCAGACAGAGAAGGAAACCCACAAAATAGAACCGGGGGGCAGCGATCAGCTCGAGGTTATCCAGAGTCACCAAAGCAGCAGGGGGGTTGTTTTGTAGGCCTGCGGGAATCGTCCCGCCAATATCAAGGTAATCGATAAACATGTAATAACATGGACATGAACGTCGCCACTTTTTCAAGGCAGGAGAGACCAGCGGAGTTTGGGGCTAGGGGAGAGTCTCTCCACCTTTACTTGTCATTAACATAAACAATATTTATGAGGGATAGTGACATATCAAATATTATAGTCCAGTCAGTTGACTGAATGGATGGTCGATTAATAATATTCTGTCGGCATAATAATCACCTTTCAGTTGGTTGTATTTCCTGGGCAAATGTGCAATCCCACTGAGATTTGGGAAGTCAAGTAGAGCGCAGGCAAGTAGTGCTCCAACTGTATTGTGGAAAAGGGCCATATTTATATTCTAGAGGCTTTTACTGTGGATTATTGAGCCAGTATGGCTGGATGTATAATCATAATATTTTACTCCTTATAACCTGGCAAATTCATTTTTACGGGGGGACGAAAAGGGAAATCTCCAAATCCCCTTTGTGTGTAACCTGTCAACAAACTTAAACAGCTCAGTCCTTGTGGCAAAATCTGCAAATGTATGCATATTTATTCATTCAATCTACTGACTTCAGGTAATCAAAAATATGCAAAAAATAACATCATTTACTGGCAGTATCTCACCTTATGTCAAAATTACAGAAACACATTGACAGTAATACTTTCTAATTCAACAGTTATGTGGAGGGAGCTGGTGCCACTCTGGACAACAAAGTTCTTCTATTATGCAGAACTCTCTCTTCACCGAGACACTTGCCAGAGCTTTGGGTGCCAAAGTTTGTTGTCCTTCCACCAAATGTAAGGTGAAGAATTATAACAAGAACCGTGATGTTTGTAAGTCAGTCAGAGAATCTGAGAGCACACAATTCTGAGCTGTTTTCACAGATAAATTGCATTTGACTGTCGACAACGGAGAGGTTTTCATCACCTCGGGTTTTAATGCTTATCTTAACGGCTATCACAATCACAAGATATCCCTAATAACTCTACGGTGAGGTTAAGGAACTGAAGTGGCAGGATGGTTTGTGGTTGGAGGTATTTTTTTTGCATAAAAAAGTTAAACTAAACACATATCTTTGAGAATACAATCAATCAATAATGCTGCACTATTTAATTGTGTCAATATTATTACACCCTTACCGCAAAGACCCACCACTAGTCAGGCAAATTTGATGAAGAAGAAGTGGTGACAGAGGTGAGGAATCGTTCTCATCACAAGCAGCATTAACGTAAATGAAATGGAAAAGTCTGCACTGTGACCTGAATCATTCATGCTATCCATCAGTTGAAGTTTCGTTCTTGTGCTGCCTTTTCAAAGATTTGGCAGCCGAGCTGAGAGTACAGCCAACAGACAAATAAATCTAATGATTGAGTTCTACTTTCTCTGTACTCAATGTGTCATTCGTTTTGCCAAGGGAGTCATCACATCTATCCTGATTGGAGATGAACCATTTCAATTACCATGATTTCTTGTCTTTTTTCACGCCATGCAGATTGATCATTTTCACCTATGAATATTTCAAACTGTGAACTCAGAAACATTACATTAGGCTTTAAGATGGCAGATAAATCCTGGGAGAAAGACACTGGACTCCAAAAATGATGGCAAACTTCAACTAGAACTTCAAGCATTTTTGTGTTTGTCACACCCTTTAATTCTAACGCTCAGCAAATTATTTTTCAAGAGTACAGAAAGTTAAATCATTTAGCCAAATAAAAATCAGATTTGAACATTTGGCAGGGAGGGGGCTGCTAAGTATGAATGACTATGACAGATTGAACGATGGCTTTTGAAGCCTTGGGTGTGTAAGGAAGCATGGTAAAAACTTACCAGAGCCAAGTCATCCCTACTGCAGTCCAACGCTGCGATCATCACTTGCTCATAAATAATCCATACTGGGCAGAAGAGACACAGAAAAAGGAGAATGTGTTAACGCCCATTCCATTTCACTGTCTGCTGCAACATGAAAAAGTGATATATTGAGCTGTCCACTTGATACACCAACTTAAAACTCTGTCCCCAACATCAACACATGTTGCTCTCACGCTCGCAAACCTCCATGAGGAATTCCAGCAGTTTCAAAGTCTATTCAGAGAACTTTTCCATTACGTTTAACAGGCACATTTTGTACTTATTGCATTGAATCCAGTTGAGATTATATTTACTTAAACCTTTGACAGCACTGTATTAATGAGCATAAATGCAGGAACATTCTGAGTAAACGCCTTTGTGTAAATATTTTCATTTACGTCGGTGTAATAGTACTAATTCAATTTTTACTAACTTTAAAAAAAGCGTGAGAATATTTAGGAAAATGAATCTAAAACAGTTGTTCCAACACTACATACTAAAGATAATTTATCTAAAAATGACCTTCCACCTCAGCCTTATACTTCTCTATTGTTGTCATTATTTTACTGCATAAAAGAGGAGGAATGTAAGGGCTTAAAACTTAAGAAAGGACATTGTAGACATTGTCAAACTATGATTAAACAGTACAGTGGATACATACGATATATTTTGTATTGTGTGTGTGTTGCTCAGGACTCTGTTACAGTAGGGAAAACTGAAAACTGCAAGCTTGTTCTCTCGAAAAATAAGGACATATGAACAACGGCAAAATGGGCAGGTTATATAAAGACACAAAACAGTTGTGCAGTAATAAAGTTATTTGTTCTCTGTGTGTGTTTGTGGATTTTATTGACTAATAGACACTGAGCACCATGTCCACTATCATTGGCACTGACTTTCATTGAATTTGGTTTGCTCCAATTAAATCTCCCCTATTTACATGTCAGTATTTCAGTATTATTTCATAACAGTCAATCCGACAGTCTATTCACGATCAAAGCTAAAAGTAAAAACAAACAAAAAGCAGCACACCTGTAGACCAGCAGCAGAGGCGTGCTGAAGGACTGACGGCGCAGTGAAACACCAAGCCTGAGCCTGGAGTTCTATTCAGGATCAGCTATTTCCACTGGACCTAAACCTCCACCGGAGCTGTCACTGACATTTTAATATGTTATAAAGAACTTGTCACGCTACACCCCTCCACCAAATTTGGTAAATATCAGTGGGTTACATTTGGCTTTTAAAAGACTAACACAAGCAAAAATTCCTGCCTATTAATGTCTTTTATTTATTCATACAACCATTTTCGAGTGACACTGAACAACAGCGCTGTTGTATTTGTGTAATTGTGGAGAATGTCATGTTTAGCGCCATCATTATGACCCGTGACTTCAAAATGTCACGCAGTGTGGTTATCTATAAAAAGATTAATTACCTTTTTTTAAAACAACTGTAATATCATAGCATGCTGACTAATAGCTTGGCTACAGATGACAATTAATCGGAATTAATGCAACAGAGTATCCAGAAAGCTCTGACAGGCAGACTGGACATATTCAGCCAGACGTACACCCTACTTAATTTAAAATAACAACGTCAGAGTCTGCCCAGCTCGTTTTGATTCTTGACATATTATTTCAAAGCCAATTTAAAACCTGTTTTCAATACAAATATGGCACGTTAAGTGTTTATTCACTTCTTTTAAAGCCTGTGTGATGACTAAGAAAAAGGGGCGAGTAAACTGAGTAGAAGAGCGCAGTAATTCGAGTTTTCATTGAGTATTTACTCCTGTTTCATATACACGACTTTTCCAAAGTTTTCCAAAATCTCTCAATTTACTTTCCTTTCCAGACATTTTGTCTGTTCCTGCTGATGCTAATTGCTGCCTGCGTTTACAGATAATCTAGTAATGGCTGTCACAATTAATTATTTCTCAATAATTATGTCTCCAATACAACCTCTGTTGAGAACAGGTGTTCCTGATCGTATACAACAACGGAACAACGGGTAATGTAGGATTTCAGTGAAATGGGAATTAAATCTGGTTCAGATGTGTAAATGACTCAAGATTAAGACAAAGCTCCTGAACATTAAATAACAGTCAGTGGTTAGGTGACCCATCATTCATCTCTCCGATTCTTTAGTCTGTTTGTTCAGTCTTTGTGTCGTCTGCTCATTACCTAGACCCCAAACCAAACACATGTCCAAATACACATATTCTTATTTCCAATCTGATTGATGGAAACAAAATAACATGTAAAACAGCATGTCTTCTGCAACATTCAGTTGAATTCCTGGATTTTGTTTGTCTGTGTTTTCTAAATCACATCAAATCACTCTACACTTCTACAAAACACCACTAAAACTGTGACTCAAAGACGAATTTGTGAATTAAGGCATAAAAGGTCATTCACAGCATTCAAATTTTATTTTTGAAGTCTCTCTTTTCCAGTATTGCAGCAACTATGTCAAGCAAACCAAGCTGACAGTGTTGTCCCCGCCTCCCCCTTTTCACATCTATATTGTGTCCAAACAGGTCACACTATCATCCAGAGACAGTAATATATTGCAATTACATCCTAGCTGGTCGTCTTGACCGTTCTGATAATAAAACACACTTACTGTCATCTCCTAGTTTGGATGCATGTTCACTCATCAGCTCCTCGCCAACATATACGATTTGCTCACTGTTTCTGCTGTTGTCATCTCTCCATTTGCGCAGCTTGTCTCTCATCTCTGTGGACAGTACAGTTCAACAATCGCTTCAACTGTAATTTGAACACCGGCATTTTACGATTACAATTTTAAGATTTTAAGAGATCAGAGTGAAAAGCACGGCTATTGTATACTGTATAGTTTGTCTCATATCCGACAAAAGAATTGAGGTGTTGGACATCGATGTGCCTGTGTCAGTATACTCTCCCCGAGCTAATCAGAAAAAGTCAGTAATAACACTATAGTATTATATTATTACTATCTACGTCCATGCGACTTTGACACGTCCAGACACTCCAGGCACCGAATTAGCCATAGCTAACAATAGCCGCGGCTGCCATTGGATGAGTAAGCGAACACATCGCAAAAGGTACACAGTCGTTGAAATCGTAAGAAATCGACAATAATTGATACAATTAAGATATCAATCACAATGTTGTAACGAACGGCTGTAACATAACGACCTTGACGACATGGTAGATTAGCACGGGGGTAACGGTAGCGATAGCCTTGCTATCTTGCAGCTACTGCACAATTTTTCGCTTGTGCTTTCAGGTTGGGAGGACATGCGCCGTCTACCATACACCAAAATGTGCCGCATGTTTTGGGAAATATACTTCGTATAAGCGATACAATGATACTTTTGTCTTACCTTCCCAACCTACATCGTACATTTCTGATATCGACGCCATCTTTTCTCTTTTGACAACATATGCCGTGCCTACGTCACGTGCTTGCTTTGGGGCGTGGTCTAATGCAATGATGTTTTTTGCTTTATACCACATTACTACTACCATTAATAATAATAATAATAATAATAATAATAATAATAATAATAATAATAATAATAATAATAATAAGTTGTCATCAAGTAAGTCATTAACCTAGTGGTCAATTAACCTCATCTTTTTTGAAAAATCATATAGAAGAGAAAAAAACACCTTTATCTTAGTAATAATATTTCCCTGAGCAATTTTGTGATAAGTTATTATTCATACTAAATACTTATTCATACTTGCTTATGTGTTGTATAACATCTGCAGTCTTTTTTATCACATGCATAAAATAATATTTAGCCATCATTCAGCACTACACACACAGATAGAAACACACATAGATGTACATTTTCACCCAATAAGCACTAGAAAATGTTTTTGACCATGCCCATTTGTTGAGATTGGAATGTATCTGGAGAAAGTAGGAAATTTGCTGTCTTAGCGTATCTTCACATAGGAGCCTATGTATTTTATCCACTGCTCCGTATGCTTGCACATTTCTTTCGTACCAAATTACATAGTTGATAATGTGGTCTCCAGCATAAACTTGCTTACAGAGACATTTCAGGGATCTGATGTCCAATCCAGGGCTGCTCACTGCTTATAGATCACTGTTACACACACACACACACACACACACACACACACACACACACACGGTCGATTGTTCTATACAAAGAATATATTTTATGATAGAAACTGATATCCGAAGACGTTATTACTAATGGGCAAGTGCAAGAGCATAAGAGAAGGATAAAATGTCCTCATCTCTGTTCGGGATACAAATAATAACACAGTGCACAGTTTGAGTTACACTCAGTTTTGGCGATCTGTGCACTTGTAATTTTCAAGTCCTCACATGGCAGTCGGCTGATGTGTGGTTGGATTTTTGCTGGAACACAAAATAGTGAAGTAACCACACTAAAACAATCACACACTGTCCTTTGGGGTGGAGGGTTGTTCCTCGTCTGCCAAGGTGACACTGAAGGCCAAGACCCCAATAGTGACCTGCAATAAACACCCTGCGGCAGGCCTCACACTCCGTCTTTCAGGACATGATGTCCATAACTCTGTGATGCTGCTACATGTGGCGGCAGTGCATGTTTAACTTGGAGCAGCTCTGTCGTACAGCAATGTCAAAATATGAGAGATCAGTTGCAGCCAGATGAAAATCGAAATTGTCCTCTTTCACGGGGTACGTGGCTAGGTGTCCATGCTCTGGAAGTGCCCCAACACAGTACGAAGGTCATATCTGTACTGTGTGTGTGTGTGTGTGTGTGTGTGTGTGTGTGTGTGTGTGTGTGTGTGTGTGTGTGTGTGTGTG
>JBBMJM010121363.1:0-14092 GCA_037832705.1 Centriscus cristatus
ACACACACACACACACACACACACACACACACACACACACACACACACACACACACACACACACACACACACTCATTATTGCTTTTGATTCTGACAAGGCACATTCCCTGAATAGATTCACTTATGGATGCAGTCCGCACACAACAAGGTCACTCTCAGCTCTTTGGTTACCAACGTGACTTTGGAGAAGTGTTTGTGTTGCTCCTGCCCAGTGGCGGCAGATGAAAGTCCCACGGTGGCGTGTGCCTCCCGGGTGGGTCGACAACGAAGGCAGATGCGATACGTCTTTGAAAGCACCACACACATAGCTGGTGCCACAAGCGCAGTACAGGCGGAGGGAGACCTTAAGACCACTCTCGGTTGTGTACAAACAGCTGCTGGGAATGATGCAAATGAGCTGTGTCCTGCAGGCAGAGGAGACGAGTCGTGGCCTCCTCCTCAGTCATCTGTCGGAAGGAGGAAAAGTGGCAGAAGGTATCAGTCTCCATCTGAAGGAGCTGGAGATGCTTTCGGGTATCAGTCCAGGGAGAGGGTTTATCCTTTGCTGGAAGAATGGTGAATGTGTCCAAAGTATCTCCAGCAGAGATGGACAGAGGACAGGAAGTAACGTGGAGACAAGGATCTCCGATGGAAGCTGCTGGCAGTGACCTGGAAAGGCAGTGAGTTTCCGTGCATGCTGCTAGTTTCAGGCTCTCCAGCTTTTCAACACGGAAATCTACTGCGAGAAAAGTCAGTTGAAGCTGATGTTTTCCCAGATTTGACTGTCTCGTTTGAAACAAAGACCTGTGGGAGGGAGATGTGACTGCACATATTTGGCATATTGGAGCTTTGGATGCGTGCTGAGTGTGTTCAATAAACTAAAGACCCACCACCAGCGCGAGAACAATTCAAACAGATATGCAAGAGCCAGGAAGTGAATTCCGGACCTGCTGTGCCGGCCCAGTGGAAGGAACGGGGAGCGACAAAGTGCACTTGATGATAAGAACAATTATTTGGGACCTACTTTCTTTTTCTGTCAGGCAGAGGAAGCCAGAGCTGGGAGAATAATATACCATTGTGTACTTTTGGTATGACGACGTCCCTCAGGTGTCTGAAGAAAGCAACTGACGGAAGATTAAAGACAGTGGATTTGATTGTTATTTTACCTCTGGAAGGTGTGTGTGTGTGGTTTCATCAGTTTGCTGTCGCTTCTCATGAGTCTGAGCAATGGTTTGTTCATGTTCTTCAACTTCTTTTACAAAGAGAGTCCTCAAGAATCAGGAAATCAGGCCGTGATAGTGCCTCCCACTCGTGTGCTTTCACAAAGGAATCCAGTGCATCATAGGCCACACATTCAGAAATACAATCCTATGGTTTACGAGAGTTGATCTTGAACGATGTCCTCATCGTCATCTTGTTCTTTATCCAATCTCTTAGTATTCCGATGTCAAAACACAACACACTGCACTCCGAAGGGGGAAGACATTGGTATGACTTTCTTACTGAGTGATGAAGTATTCTTTTGGCTCTGTCCAGGGAGGGTTATGTCTTCTTTTTGTTGTGTGACCATGAACCGGAGCTTGTTCTTTGGCGTCCAGAGAGCTCTCCTCAGTACAGATCTGGTGACACGGTCTGTGACCGACTGTTCAGGTCTGAGTCGTGAACATAGAGCAGTGGAGGCCTGAAGATGTGTCGCAGTGTGGACGCTTTATCCATCTGACGTGTCTGTAACTCAACTCATGGTACTGCAGCTCCACACTGAATAGACAGCACAAACCTTTTTTTTTTTTTTTACTTGATCTATCTAGAGGTGAAGTAATTCTTTTAAATGAAGTCAAATGTGACGGTGGTGGAATTCTTTACATACCTTAGCATAAAAGTCGTGACAGAACATCTTTTCATCATCTCTTTTCCTTTTCATAGCACAGTGATTTTTGTCAAGTGCACTCCATAAATCCAAGCAGTCATTTTAAATGCAGCTGCCATTGCGTTCAAGTTAAACTCCAAGGCTTTGTATCCACTGCAATGTGTGGGAGAAACCAACAGGGGTGTAAAAGGCACGCCCACACAGGACGAGCAGCATTGTTCCTACACACGAATTGACGACATCAGACCTTCACTGTCAGACTGAAACCTTTGTACCAAGACGGTCAGTGCTGAGGGGATCTGTCAGCGCGTTGATGACTGGTTTCAACCTTCTGCTTGACCGTTCAAAGTGTAATATTACCTTGGTTCTTGACCAGACCCGACCCTGAGTTTCGATCCATAAACTGATGACTGGTTTTACCTGAGTCTGAAACATTAGCAGGGTCGTGAGGGAGTATTCCCCTTCTGTTGAAAATAATTCTCACTGACTGTATCGACTGCATTCAGATGATATTCAGTGTCGGTGTGTGTTATGTCCCATTTCACTGCTCTGCCTGCACCTCCTCACATGTAGGTCTATAAAGTGAGTAAATGCTTTTGCCAGATTGTTTATTATGTTATGTGGACGTTTATTAGATCATAAATCCTACCAACTATCCTGTGGGAGAATATCAGTCAAAGACCACTTTTTCTGTTACGTTGTAGTCCTATACAAGAGTCCCCATAGTCATAAATAAGCCGTTTTCCTGCAGCCTACCACACATGCTCTCATGTCCATGTTTTAATGTGCTCCCTTGATGTTCCTGAGCTGCAGTGGCAGTGGACCAAAGGACGTGTTGAAATAATCTGTTGAGTTTTAAGATAAATGGCTCGATGCGCGAGGCAATGACAGCAGGGGACAAATGTGTGTAAAGGCATTAGCTGAGTGACCTTCAGTGACGGGCCGCGGCTAAAGCTGTGACATGTATCCTGAGATGGCCTTTATAGTAGGATGACTTTGCCGCCTGGTCCGTGCTCTGTGGCAGACATGAAATAATACGGAGCCGTGGGGATTAAAGGCAGATTCTGTGTTTTGCTTCTGATGGCTGTGTCACACTCACCGTGCACACCTGTCCCCCTTTTACTTGATTCACTGACTTCGCCCTGCAGACACAGCAAGAGTGTCTTAGTGGCGGGATGAAGCACATTTCCTAAAGGCATCCAGACATGATTGTACCTAAGACGGAGAAATTACTGCTTGTTATACAATTTGCAGCCAGCGGTGGCCTGACGGCTACAAGAGTCGTCTGATTGGAGAGCCAGCAGCTAAACCACCGGACGAACACAAACACACTGCTCCAATATCAACAACGACTGCCTGGGAAACAGGGGGGCAAGTAAGACCACAGCATCATGAAATACTGAAGTGATGTCAAATACTGGGTGTATCGGAGTTGTGTAGGTGGAGGAGAGAAAATAGAAGCCCAAATGTTTCGCTGCAGCAGTGAAGCTCTACGCCATCACTGTTGACTCAGCACCATTAAATCTGGCAATAAATGGAAAACAGGCCATAAAAGTGTGTGTGTGGGGGTAATAATTTGCAACATATTTATGGTAATGAGGAATTACTCGTATAAATCCAGTACCATTTACAGTAAAACATATATGTATATTTTTTTTAACAAAAAAGTGACCAAAGTATAATGAATGTCAACGTACCGGCATTGAAGTTCAACAGGATCACACTAATGAAAGTGTGCAGCACTTTGAGAATATACGTGTACGTAATAAACAACAAACAAAAGTTGTCACCTCATCTGTCATAGAACAAAAGTCAAGTGCACCCACAGAAGATCAAATCCTAGAAATGTAGTTCATCTCTAATAAAGATTGTTATTGCAGATGTGAAACTGTTGACAGTCGCTGTCGGGCGTTTCTTCCACTGTCAGCGTGCATGTCAGCGAAAATGCCAGCACCTCGTCCTGCATTCATTCCGGTAAATATTAAATGAGCTGTGACTTAACAAATCTGAAAATAAACTGGGAAGTCATAGACGAGTGCAACCAGAAAACAATTACAGATTGTCACTTAATCATGCCGGAGCGGAGAAGCAAGTTGACAATACCTTAATTACAATGTCACAAAACGGGAAAGGAGTTCGTTCAGGCGACATGTGAGGAAGTGGGAACGCACACGGTGGATATTTGGTGCCTTATCACTGTCTGCAAGAGCACGCCAATGTCAGCGCAGCAGACGGGGGAACAATACCCCGGCGAGCCCATAAACACTGGCCAGTATAACCCTTGAAACACCCACGGTACCAGTGCTGCCAACATGTTCTCTTCCCCCGTCCGTTGGACAGGACTCCTGTTTTACACCAGGACGGGGAACTCTGCTATCAGCTATGGTCATGTCATTAGGACACTCCAATCTATGCACGTGTGAATGTAGCGTTGTGTGAAAGGGTTAAACCCCTAGTTCTCCTTGTCACCGGGGAGACTCATGCAAGTTTTATTGTTGTGTTTTAAAAAGAATAAATAGGGAGAAGCTGGTGTCTCGGGTGTGTCGTCATCAAATAAAGTGTGATAATATTGAAGGTCTATTTCAGTGGGTGCCAGTGTTTCAGTTTCTGCTCCTCAGCTGCGTCTGATCACCTCCATCTGCACGTCATTGAACCACTGTTGTGTTCTATCGTCACCATTTGCCAATCTCATAATGCCTTGACTTTTAAAAACCCATAATTCAGATGAAAGATTGAGTGACAGACACGAGCAAAGGCTGCTTTCTGCACTGGCCTTTTGAAATCTAGCCAAGCAAAATCTCAGTTAATTACAAGTGAACAAAGATGAGGGAGTGAAGGAGGAACACTGAGGTTGACAGCAGCTTTCTCGCACTGGCAGAAACAATCATCTGACGTGGGTGGTGGTTTCTTTGGCGAGGAACAAAGAATGATGACACAAAAGGAGAGCAAGGAGGATGATGTCAGGAGGGATTCTTTCAAGAATCTTTATGCAAATGTTTGCTGCCGAACGGACACGATAATTTGTGGTCTTCGTGGTAGCAGGATCTTCCTGCTGACATCAGACACCTCTTGTGCTTGTTCAATTTTCCTGCAGGTGTTTCAGACCCAGAGCCTGCAGGTTACATGATCTGTGACTCAGATTGCCTGGAGGGGAGGATGGGAGTGTGAATGCTTGTCCGTCTCTATTTGTCAGCCCTTTGAGTGACTCGGGGTTCCTGCAGGATAACATGTTGGCTCTGTACATGTTCCAACGGCAGGTTCAGGCTGGTAAATGATTGTGCTGGTGAATTGCTCATGGTGGATGCACCTGAGGCAGTAAATCTGAGGACAGGAGGGGGGGGTTTCAATCACACCATGCGGCCATTCGCCAGGCATTAAAAACAGTATTAAAAAAACGATCTGAACAGAAGACTAAACCAAAACTCCTGATACATGGGGATTTATTCATCACCATCATTACAAACATTTAGTTCTGTTGAGTTTTACTTCTGTTCTCAGGGATTTCTCTGTTTCTCCAATTCTTGATGAATCTGAAGAGTGGAAATGATCGGAAACATCAAACCGCAGCTTGGAGATGAATCGCTGAAGTCAATCTTAAGCATCATGTGTGATGCCCCCTGAAAGGCTTTTTCAGGGGGTTTGAGGAGAGGAAATGAACCTGACAGAGGCCCCTGGCTGTCCCACTTCGGTCTCCACATTGAAACGTGTTTTCAGTTGTCAGTTTAAAGCACATCCTTCATCAAAAGTCACTCCTTTCCTCGCTCTTGATGCAGACAGACACGCCGGTCCATGAGAATTGCAACTCAGATGTCGAAGCTGATTGTCTTTCCCCCACTCAAATGGAAACATTATTTCTGGCTTTAAGGGGAAGGATTTGTCAGAGTGTCTGCTTTGAGTTACACACCGACGAATCTCAACCATCCTGCTCCTCCTCAGAGGATTCAGCTCAGTTCAGTTTGATTTGTATATCTCACATATGACAAGTAATTGTTCTGATTGTCCTGAGTCACCTTTTTTCCTTAGACCCTCAAACTACCTTAAGAAAAAAAAAACAAACGTTTTAGCAGATGAGTCCCTGGAGCAGACAGACCAGTGATCGCTGCACAGACATGTACAGACAACGAGGCTCCACCGGTGTGCGTCCGTCCACGCCCATCCAGTAATCCACGGCAGCAGGAGAAACCCGGGAGACGAGGAGGCAAATCCAGGGTCCTGCAGATCACAACAGCAGCAATAACTCCAGGGAGGCAGCTCCAAGATCAGTCGGACTCCGGGACAGAAGAGAGTCAGAAACATGCAGAAACTGTAGATATAAGAGACATCTGAGACGTGAACCGGTGGGACACACTGCAAACAGTTTTGTCGACTCATTATTGTGTTTTCGCAGTAGAAGAATAAGCAGCGGCTTGGTGTCTCCTCTATTGTCTCTGGAATAATAAAGCTCAGTGGGCCACGTGAACTCAGAGGCAACTTTCACCTTCACCGTGGCTCTGAAGGGACACACATTTATCTCCATCAGCATCCACACGGCTCATTCACACATTACCTTAATTAGGATTTTATGAGAGGTCATTTCTCCTACTCCACCACTTAAAGAAGTGCAGTATAGACGCAGAGGGGCCCAAACAAATCACGTTTATTATCTCCATTTACTCACCTAAATTCACAGAGCCTCACGCGGCGCTGTAAGAGGTGTTTAGAGCGCTACTCTAAAACGGGTCTGTAAATGCACTCTCACTTGCAATCAAAGGCTAATTTATAGTGAGTGTTAGCGACGATATCCTGCCCCGTCCTCCATCATCAGATAAGCTCAGCTTCAGTGAAGAGCTTAAAAGATGCAGCCGGAGTTCATCAAGTCGTGTTGGCTTAATAATAACTTGTACATGTTGCTGATGTCAGGACGAATTTGGTGAGGGCAGACGTTGTCACATTCACTCTCATCCAGCACAGTAGGCTGTTGTTTGCGTTGCCATGGCAGCTGTAGTCAGAGGGCATCTCATGCAAATTAATTTAATGCACAAAATAACAATGCTGTCATCTGTTCATTTAACAGTGTTAACATCCGGCTTAATGCTGTGTAAATTAATTGCTATTTTCAGATTACACAATGACCTGGATATTCAAAGTGCATTAGGAAGAACTTCACTGAGCGGTGTGGGAGGGAGGGAGAGAGGGAGGGAGGGAGGGAGGGAGGGAGGGAGGGAGGGCGAGCAGGGAGATGCTTGGATTGAGAGGGTGATTTTTTTGTTTTTTTTAAAGCAAGAGTGGCACCTCATCTCTCGGTCCAGCCATCTCCAGATTTACTCCAGTCCCATTCTGACCTGACCCGGAACGGTGCCACCCACACACTGTTTGTCCTGTCAGACAGACGAGTTGGCAATTCTTTGTCCAAAGGAAGCCGAGAAGTCCAGGTTCACCAAGTCTGCATCGAATCTCACCACTCAGTTTGGTGTTTTCCACTTAGCGATGGTGATGGTAACTGAAAGGTGCTGCTGCATCATTTTCACTCACTTTTCATTCACCACCTGTTGGACAAACCTGGGGGTGCTGCCCCGAGAGAAAGTCATGTGATGTAAACAGTCCAGGGCGGATGGAGCTGCATGTCAGCCGATGCCGACCCCTCCACTGAAGCCCACGCGCTGATGCGTGCTCTCGACACAGAAGCATAAATTAAGCGAAACAGCATTTTCCAGTCCTGGTGCTTGGGGCTCCCCATCCTCACATATGTCTGTGGACCAACACCTGATCTAAACTAACTGGTGAACAATGTGTGTGCGGTGCTGGATTAGATGCAGGGACCAGGACCAGGATGGGGAAGAGGTGCTGTGAGGGACTGATTTCATTGTTACAACGTCTGATGATTTATCCAGCCTACACACTTCATTAATAGTTGTAAGGTTAGCGCTGGCACTCATTCAAACCAGCAGCGGTTTAGTACACTAATCTGTAAGGGTTTTATTAGGTTCTATCCAGTGAAGAGACGTGCTGCCGTGGGTGTGTCGCCTCAAGCCTTCGTCTCCTCTGATTGACTGGACGCAACTAACTCAGGATGATCATGTGGAACGATCACGGATTATTCCCGTGTTAGTTGTTTGTTGTCAGGTTAGTGTTCATATCAAACTCAGGTTTCTGTTTGTTTGTGAAAGATTTCAGTGTGTCGGGTTGAACTCAGAGTGAGAACAGATGGGGGGAATGGACCGCTCCATATGTGAGGAGAGGGAACGATTTGGTGCGATTTGTTAAAGGTAGGAAAGCATATTGTGTTCACTAATGGCACCTTGTCTAGTAATTATGACTGTTGTTTGACGTAATATTGAGTAAATCTCATGACTATGAGAGAACATCTTGTTTCCTGGACCCAGATTTCACGACTAATTAGAACAAGTACATTTCTATGAGCCCGATGGTGAAACCTGTGACGTTCTACCAAGAACTGACAAATTCAACCTGCTCACAAAGAGCTCACAGTTGATAAAGATGTAAACAGACGTTTTCTTTTCTCTGCCCAACCTACAGGAAACCTGTTTTCACTGCCCTCTATAGGACTCAGCGACATGTTAATTTGACCGTTTCCACACCATGTCACAGGAACGGTAAAGTGCGAAGGTGGTAAACCTTTTTTGTCCAAAACGGGCTTCGGCATGAGTTGTCTGACTGAGTGACCAACACAGTCAATAGTCCAACATCACTCACCTGTGAAAGGAAACCCTGTCGTGTGGCTCTAATCTGGCAATCAGGGTCGATCAAACGCGGAGGTGTTCTGCTTCATCACTCTCCTGTCAATGGCCTCATTGGGTTATGTCGGGGAGGAGGTGAAAGAGGGAGAGAGGAGAATCACAGGAGAAGCCTCTGACACCCTGATGGTTAATTTCCTCTCATTAGTCAGATCCAGAATCCAGGACACAGAAGCACCGACAGCTAATCAACTTCTCATTCATATCAAATGTCAAATCAAGGCACCAAACCCAAGCTCCTCATCCATTTAATATTGTTTTATGGCCGGATTCTTCTTCAGCTCATACGAGTGAACACCCAACATGTCAGCCCTCTATCAGCCCCAGTCATTCAGAAAATGAGCCCATATCCCGTTAATAAAAAATAAATGAATAATCCAATCTGCAGCTATTGGATTGGTCGTCTTTGAAGTGCGATGTAGTGGAGAGGGAGCGAGGGAGCTTGAATATAATATAATGCCCCTTTTTTATAGCTCCTGGCCAAACAAAGTGGTACAAACAGTTCCTCCACAGGCAGAAACTCAGGGTGCACATCATTAATCAGGAGGCGCAAAAATGGAGGTTTGCTGCATTTCTGTTGACACTATTTCAAGGAAACACCGGTGCCAGAGGAATGATGCATGCTGATAAGTTTGCTTACCGCGCCGGCGTGTGCTGTGGGAAACTATAAGCATATTTATGAGTGAAAGGAGATACAGAGGATTTAGGGGAATTCCATAAAACAGAGATGCTGCAGCTGACTCAGCTGAATTCATCCTCCGGGGGGCTGATGCGAGGGGGTGGACGTGTGGCGCAGACGACTGGGTGCATAGATCTGCTGTTATTGTTTGAAGTGAGCTTTCATTAGCGTTGGCCTCCAGCGCGCCTGAGAAATGATCTGTCCGTGGATCCGCCTGCCGCTGTCTGTCTTCCCCGACTTTCCCTAAACATACGGTTGTCGTGACCTTTCCTCCTCGTGCACACAAAGTCTCAAGTCTTTGGAAAACAATCAGCAGCACAGTTGCATTGTCTTCTGACCTGTCTCTGATCCATGATGCTTTCAAGAAACACAGCGGGAGCGGATCTGAGGAAGACTCCAGTTCCATCTGCTCAGGGACCCCAAATTGGCCTGGGCTCGTGTGGCAGATAGCAGGAAGTTATCCCATCAAGTTGTTCCGGGCATCGTGCCTGTCAGTGATTCAGTATTTTTGGCATGGCCTGTTAGCGCTCATGTGCAGGGGAAAATGCCCTCTGCATGAGGGGAAGTGTGACCAAATGTGTGAAAGTAATCTGAGGTTTCTTAATCGCTCTGACTTGCAATTTCAAACGTCCTTGCCAAGACTATCTGTGAGTAAACACACATGACAATTTCGGAATTTAAAGGAAACCGCAGCTTTCCAAAATACTGTGATAGCAGTTACTGTGGGCCAAATCCATATTTATAAGCAGCAGCTCGGCGACATTCTTTGCCTTCAGCAGGTTGTGCAGAGCAGTAAATTGAATTCTGCAACGCAGGCCTCTCTGACAGAATGCTGAATAAGTAAGAGGATCTGTATTTTAGAGGAATGCATGACTAGTGGCCTGCATAAACATTAGAATAAAAATGATATGCTGGGTGGAAAACTCTCATGGCACTTGACAGCCAGTGCCGCTGCACAATGGACACGGCGGAGGAAGTGTTTCAGAGTGTCAGTGAAACGCAAAGACTGATCGTATTAGGATTTACTCAGTCCTGGGGCTGCTGACTGAAACGTTCCACAAAGCACTGGAGGCTTCCAGAATATATTAGTATAATGTAAATAAATATTTTATTTGTCCCATTTTCTAATTTGACCAAAACGTCACTGAACGCCACTGGTAGCTTTCACTTTCTCACTCCAAATGAAAATTTCTGACACTATTGGACGATGGATTATAATGAATAATTGATATCAGCTGCAGTCGTTTCATTCTTGTCTGACAGGAAACAATTAGCATCTGCGTGAAGGACAATAACTCCATTGTTGGCATCTGTGCATCGTAATACAATACGATACTTTACACGAGTACTCAAAGTACAGAACATGTTAATGTTACATCTGTTTCGTTACTCAGAAGGTCTGACACGGTCTGCTGCTCGTTGGAAGCAAACGGTGAATCTTGATAAGTTCCTGGTTTTCCTCTGGGTTGGTGAAGTCATGGCAGGCGGAGGAGACGTGGCTGCAGCAGACGCCCTCGTGGACTGCTCACGTATTGTCATTGTGTGAAAACATTTGCGCTGTACAAGTAAAACTGGACTCGCTGGTATAATTTCACCAACCTACATGCTATTTTTCTGATACTCCTTCTTAGTGACATTTACTCAAACGTGTCAGAGCACTCTGTCCTCCTGTTGGTCAAGAATCACCTCCATCGGAATTTCCAACAGCATCCCGTCATGTTACCCTGGAAACGGAATAGTGCGGATTCATCTGACGAGCACGTCAGTATTTATTTTTCTTGATTAGCACAGAAGCAATAAAACAGAATAGACATTATTGTCTGTTATTGTTCTATGTTTTCAGGCTCATCATACTTCTATTTTCTATGTTTTATATTTGTATTTCACAGCCCCCAAACGGCCCAACTGATACACACTCACAAGGTGTCACCCTCATTTGTCGTGTGAGAACTTCATTGAGCAGCTTGAAGACCATGAAGTGTCTTCAGTTCAGTGGATCAGTAAATTCACAAACAGAAATACACTGCAGTTAGGGACAGGCGTTGTTCTTCTTCCTCCTGCTCTGGTTTAACCCCCCTGGTTTAACCCCCACTCAACGCACCCATGTGTGAATCATATCAGATTTTCTTTCCTGTAAATATGACTGTGTAGACATAACATCCACTGGTGCAGATTCATGAGTTTGAGCCGAGGAAGACAACGAACATGACGTGATCAAGTACCAACCTGGCAACACTGTGATTTACCTTGGATGATTGGACTCGGAATGAAGTAGCCTGGTGTCTTTTTTGGCAAACATAGAATAAATTGTGCGTCCGACACGAGTGGAAGCACTAATCCAGGTTTTCCTTGCAGCTGTGCAGTGCAGCCCGCTCACAGAGCAGCACAACAAAGTGAATATCACAGAGACAGAAAGATTGGCGTACCAACTGAATTTTTTATTTTACATTTGACACTTGTACTCATTTGCAGGGACCAGTGTGGAGAGCAGCAGGGTTAGATAAAAGAGAGAGGAAGGGGGAGGGGCGCCGCATGAACGCAGCTGTGACATCAAAAAGCAAATGTCATGTGTCTTCTGTCCTTGTTTCTGCTTCAGGTTTGATTGGACCTTTTTTTTCTAGATGGTTCAGGCGAAGCTCAAAGATTCCAATTTTCATCACTTCATCTTTGATTCGTCATTCGTGGCCGTACAGACACTGAGGTGACTCCTCTATCCCACAGGTGCTTTATTGCCTGGATTGAGTATTATCTTTATTGTCCAGAGGTGGAAGAAATATCTGTCGTTCACTCAGAAATACCCCAAACACAGAGAGGGCAGACGCAGGTGAATAGAGACAACAAGTAGAACAGACGGTGGATGCGCTTGTTGTCGTTCCCTGTGTTGTGCTGACTGAAATATGTGAGGATGTGAACTTTATCTGCTGTAACATTTCCCAGATGGAGGAGACGGATGCTCTTTGTGCCTCTGCAGAATGACCTGCTGAAATACGATGTAGGTCCGGATAAGGAAATGCAATTTTATCGATTATTTTCTGTGATGATCGATGATTTTCATTGGTGTTGGGAGAAACGTGGCTATGATCCCGATAGCTGTCCTAATTGGTTTGCATGTTCCCTCTCTGTCGGAGTAGGACGGTGTTAACAGCCCGTTTGGATCTCATTCATAAAACATGGCAATTAGTCAGCTGCAACAAGCAGCGTTTTATTAATGAGTCGTTACTGTTGAGAGCCCGCTAACAATGTGAAACAAATTATTTTTGGAAAAGTGAAAAATCAATTGTCATACATTTGCTCTGTGACAGGACGTTTACTGAGTGTTGCAGTGAAGCATTGCGCAGGAAAATGGTCCGACCTGTCACACACCAGTTACAGGTTAAATGAAATGTAAAATGACTCAAACGGGGATATGCTGCATACATGTTTACGTCAGTGTCCAGTTCACAAACTGTTTGGCTGATGTACGTTGATTCTACATCAACCGCTAACCTGGACCTATTTCAGCATTTGAGCAATGTTTCAGTCCACATCTGGCGTTCGCGACTCTCCCAGCCGGAGGGATGGAGGTAGAAATGAGCCCCCAGTGTTAATGTGAATGAAACCGTTCAGAAGCCTCGTTTACGCCTGTGTGAAAACACCTGAGCTCAGATACCGGCGTGTAGCCACCCTGTCATGTTCTGCTTACGTTCTTATCTGAGTACAAGTGAGATGAGGAGGAGCATCAGACCCTACATTATAGGTGATATCGTTAGCCGAATAGCATCGTATCCTCTGATACATACTTGCTGCATAGTTGCCGAGGCAATTATGCTAGTAGGCTAACGATATGATGGTATGATATTAAGACGTGCTGATTTTTTCTGTCTGTGCATGTTTCTGATTTGCAAATTGAATTTCCTCATATAAACTGATTTTAATTGACTGCATGTCTGTATTTATTTTTGATCCTTCACAAATGCAACATCTCATATTTTCCAGTAGATTTGTATTTAAAATGAATCGACCTAACCATCCCTGACACTGAAACTAGACTGAGTTATATTTTTCTTTCATTTTTTTGAAGCACACATCTCCCATGATAGAAAACGGTCTCTGGGAATTAAAATCAGTTCGGCTGCAGAACAGAAACGTCTTCACGTCAGTATTTTTGCTCCCAGATTTAGTTTGATCTTTTCTGATGAGCAGACACACAGCAGGTTTGCAGGAAGCTCAATGCTTAAAAATGGCACTGAATTGTATGATTAGAATGGTTCCGCCTTCTCAGCGGGAGCCTCGGAGTCTGACGCCTGTAGGAACAAATCATTAATCAGTGAATGCCCCTAATTATGCAGGAGAAAGCACATTCCTACTGTTTCTGGCCCATCGCGACGGCAGAGACAGAACGTGTGTGTGTGTGTGCGTGTGTGTGTGCGCATTTGCTCTGCTCATCTCATCTCATCAGTATTTCTCCCGTCGTCCGTGCCTCAGTGGTAAATTCTGACCTGAAAAGGTTTGTTGGTTTTTGGATCCAAACACAGATGGACGTGTTTCAGAGTGTGTTTTCTGTGATCAGATCACCAGTTGACTTCCGGCCTTTAAAGCAGAGTGCTGCTGCGCTGCTCCCTCCATGTGAAAGCGCTAATGTTTGCCGGCAGTAATAGGGAAGGAGAGGAACAGATGGTGAGGAATTCGCACGGTTTATTTCAGGAGAGTTCGGTCTTTACGGCTCATATACTTACTTAATTATGAGACAGAGGGGAGATTGAACCCCTGGAAGAAGGATTTAAAGAGGCAGAGAAATCTTTATCAGGACTACAAACATTCAGGAGCACAGATAAAAAGGACTGTGTGCTGAAA
>JBBMJM010121391.1:0-14090 GCA_037832705.1 Centriscus cristatus
GAGGGAGGAAAGGAGGAAGGGAGGGAGGGAGGGACGGAGGAGCCTCCTCTGTCAGCCTGCGTGGACAGAATCCTCTGAGAAGGAATACCAGGCAATTATTGAAACACTGGCAGACAGAAACATGTCGGGGTCCGTGTTTCCTGTGGAAGTTGAGCCTGTTGCCACTCGGATCACGTTCCATAGAGCATTTTCCAAGTCTCCCAAGACTCCGTAGCAGCCATGAGGAAGTCACTCGATGGAAGAAGTTGTCTGATAAACCTAAATCGCAGCAGGTCGATTGACAGAAGACAACATTCCTGGTCATTCGCAATTCAACCGCTCAGTTTATAATTGTATGCAGAGGAACTAATGGGCACGTAATGCTTTTCTTCTTTTTTTCTGGTTTGGAAGAATCCCTTTTGGTGATTCACACAAATAAAAACTGTATATGGAAAGACTGTGAGGTTCTTCGCCGCAGCTCAAGTGGGTCGCATGTTGCGAAGCAGTTGTTAGGGTTAGGGATGTCGGCAAAGTGTTTACTTTTCGTAACTGTGGTACGAGACCATCGCATACGTTCGGCCCAACCACTCATAATAACGGGCAGTGGTATGACACGTCTCCAGCGCTGACAATATTTGCATTCTTTCCAGTGAACTTTTGTATTTACCGCTGTTGCTTGCGTTTTGGTGTGGCTCAGCCAATTCCCAATAAAAACGTGGCGGATTTAAATTGTTCATGCCGCCATCCTGTGTTGTTGGCCGCAGGTCTGTCTGGAAACCCCGTCGATCTGGAGAAACGTCACACAGCGTTTGGAAAGAATTTCATCCCCCCCAAAAAGCCGAAGACTTTCCTGCAGCTGGTGTGGGAGGCTCTGCAGGACGTCACCCTCATCATCTTAGAAATCGCCGCCATCATCTCGTTGGGTTTGTCCTTCTACCACACACCAGGGGGCGACAGCGAAGGTCAGTGCACTGTTTGTCCAATGTGCTCTTCACAGTTAGTTTGGGTTATTAGTCACGCTGCGTTCTTCTCTGTGGGTGTGTCTTTGCACGTAAATATCACTTTTATTATGATTCGTATCGTTCATGGCTGTAAGACCCCTTTGAGAAACCAGGTGGTTCACATCAAAGGGCTAAAAAATAAACTTAACACCAGGAACAGAATGAGATTTAATAAAAGCATCGGTCCTGCAGACTGCGGCGAGGCCTCGGGTGGCGTGGAGGACGAGGGCGAGTCCCAGGCCGGCTGGATAGAGGGCGCCGCCATCCTGTTCTCCGTCATCATCGTCGTCTTGGTCACGGCCTTCAATGATTGGTCCAAGGAGAAGCAGTTTCGTGGGCTTCAGAGTCGCA
Source organism: Centriscus cristatus (assembly GCA_037832705.1). Classification (NCBI taxonomy): domain Eukaryota; kingdom Metazoa; phylum Chordata; class Actinopteri; order Syngnathiformes; family Centriscidae; genus Centriscus; species Centriscus cristatus. The sequence goes on from JBBMJM010121391.1 coordinate 1,332, forward strand.
TCGAGCAGGAACAAAAGTTTACAGTCATCCGCAAAGGGCAGGTCATCCAGATTCCTGTGGCCGAGCTCGTGGTGGGAGACATCGCTCAGATCAAATACGGTACGACGCTCCGGACGCCAGGGAGGAATGTCAAACATGTGGCAATCACAGCGCACAGTTTAAGATCAAACATTTCTGTTTTCATACGATGAAATGATAAAACTGCTGTGTGACAGTTCCAGCGTCACCATCCAGATTCCATGTTCTTTTTTCAGTGAAGTTTCCGGGATTTTGGATTAGGAATTTTTTTTTTGGGGGGGGGGGGGTTGATGGTCACTGGGCACGTCGACATGTTCTCGTCTTATTCTTAAACTCTAAACGTAAAGTCATAAGTATTTTTTTTCCAAATTACGGTAGTATCCTTTTGTACAAATCAGAATCATTACTTTATTTATTCTGATTCTGATTAAATCATATGAATGCTACAGTTATTTGGAAAAATCTAGAACAGAAATAAATGAGTTCTTCACATCCTGGGGCTGATGGGACTCGAACCCTCTGACCTGTAGGAGACCTGCTGCCTGCTGATGGCATTCTGATCCAGGGCAATGACCTGAAGATCGACGAGAGCTCACTGACCGGAGAGTCTGACCATGTCCGCAAATCCTTGGAGAAGGACCCGATGCTGCTGTCAGGTCAGTGTCCTCTGACACGGTCACATGACACAAACTCTGCCGCCATCAGCTCTGAATGTTGCATGAAATAAATATGCAGGAGGTCAAGTCAAGGTCAAATGTATGAGTCCTTTAGGAACTTTTGAATATTTCCCTAAAATACTGCCCAGTGTTTGGAATATTCCTAAAATGTCATCGATGCTGTGGTTCATAGAACGCAGAAGCACTGAAGGAATGTATCCAGAAGTGATTAGTTGTCAGAATGACGCCCAACGATGACCCCTGTGTCTTGGACGCCGTTCTCAGGGACCCACGTGATGGAGGGCTCAGGCAGGATGGTGGTGTCCGCCGTCGGCCTCAACTCTCAAACCGGCATCATCTTTACCCTGCTGGGCGCCAGCGAGAACGACGAAGAGAAGAAGGTCAAGAAAAGTAAGACAACAGACAAAGCTCTTGCCACACACACTTGACAGAAGAAACTGGGTCTGTGTTGAAGGGTTAAAGGTCACGGGAGGGCAGTCAGTGTTTGACCCGTTGATGGGGAAAGGTTGGAACACTTCAGGTTCTGATCAGTGGCCACTGCAAACATCTGTGTGTGTGTGTGTGTGTGTGAGGATGGACTGTGGGTTCGCGCGGTCGTGTCTGGTAACGGCAGAGCTGTTTGAAGGGTCCGGCCGTCGTATTTGAGGATGAAATGAGCTCCAGTGAATAAATGAGACCCCGGATGACTCGGTCTTCTGTGATGACAATGTTTTACGCTGTCATGTACTGATCAGCACATTTGACATGAGATGAAATCATCTGAGCATCAATAATCGGAATGAACATTAACTTCACCCCTCCCCCGAAGAGCAATCGCAGCCCAGTAACGGACCCTATCTGCGTCGGGCTTGTAAGGCGTTGGATTTCTACGATGTTTTCAAAGGTTCTCAAAGAAAGAAAAGAGAGCTGTAGGTGAAGGCACTTGGTACCGTGATATTTGTGTCATCTCTCTTTATCTAGGGTAAACAAATCCTACATGAATTGCCAAAAGAAAAAGAAAAAAAGAGTATGCATCTGTTTGTGCTTTGAAGCACAGTGAAATAAATTCAGTTACTGATTGAGTCACAATTCAGTTGATTTTCCTTGACAGCACGAACTGACGACGTACTCGGACACAATATGACACAATATGTGAAGGCAGCACGTGATCTCAGCTATTATTCTATCCATACCGATGATATAAAAACCCACCCGTGGTCTCATTTATTCACTGAAAATTCAGGGTAAACAGATCCTGTGCTGACGTATGGATTTGAAGAAGATGTAACTTTGGTCGAAAGTGTTTTCTCGTTGAAGTGGAACCATGAAAAGCCCAGTCCAGTCTCTGTATCAGCACAGACCAGTTGGATGTAAACCTACAGGCTTCGCTAGTCCAACTTTGATTTGCTTGAGATCATGCTAACCCTTTTTACTCATGTCTGTTGTTTTGTTTCTAAGTTTGTTTCTGTCTGGTCTTTTGGTTGATTGGCTAACTTTTCAGTTTGTCAGGCATTCATTATGAAAAGGCTGAATGGACCATCTCAGTGGGGAGAGACAACCATTCACAACCATCTCGGCCTTCTCCCGCTAATCTCAACAACAAATAAGAGTGATTGATTTCCTAATGAGGAGAACCACGTGATCCATCTTTCACTTGAAAATATCGCATCATATTTCCAACTCAAAATAAACTTAAAAAGAGTACAACTGCCAGAACCTTTGGTGAACCCAACCTTAATTTAATGCTAATTATAACCCAAAGAAAACCACCCCGCCAAAGTGCTCAAAGCCCTCACAGAGATAGGAGGGTGTAGTACAAGGACGCACGCACGCACACACACACACACAGTACACTGATAACAGCAGACTTAGCAGTCACCCATGATTGCGCCAACCCCCTGCGTACACACACACACACACACACACACAAGTCACACCCATTCGTTATCTTACAGGCAAAACACCCCCTCAGTATTTTAAAACACACACACTCACGGCTCTTCAGCTTTGTCATCAATCACACACCACCAGCTGAATAACAAAGAGTTGTGTGTTTGCCTACGTGCGTGTGTGTGTGTGTACATGTGTATGCGCGTGCGCATGCTCCTGTGTTTGTTGACTCTGACCTTGCCAAACCTCCTTTGACAATAAAAGCCCCCAGTGAAATGACAGAAAGTTAATGTCCCAGAGGAGGAACACACTCACCTAATCTATTCATGGGCAAAAGATCAGGAAACCAGTGTTAATATCTATGTTCATCTACACTTTGTAGCTCTGACACATGAGCTGTAATTCAGTCATACTTATCAAGTGCTCTGAGAGCGCAGACACCTTTTTAATATTTGTACAATATTACCAAATATTGATCAACCTACCCTACTGACCAAGAAAGCATGCGGAATTCCATCTGGCTGAGGAAAAACAACCCTCCGTCCCTGGGTGTGCTCCAACCTCCAACCTGTCCGCATGCACCATATGCTGAATTTGTCCGTGTCTCACAATGATAAAAGAATCCTTTGGGTCCAGATGGTTCCAGAACACTACCGAAACATAATCATATGTTCCTTGTACCATTTATCAGCATTTCCTGAACATTTCATGGAAATCTGTTCAGAACTTTTCACGTTATTGTGCCAACAGACAAACACGGAGGTAATGATCTCCACACACAATGATATAAAAGGGAGATTCTGGAAATCCCCTCTCGACCAGAACACGACCAACCCCACAGACAGGGGTGACCTGTCCACATCTGGACAAGATGAAAGAGTCAAAAATAAGAAAATTAATTGAAACCACGTGTAGTTGTGAATTTCTCCTGGGGGATATATAAAGTATCCAGGACATGAACACACCCAAACCCATTGGATTTCTGAATTAGACTTATTCACTTTGTGGGTCAATATTGTCAAATCGATCAGTTCTGTCAGTCAACATTTCGGCTTTTGGTTCTCCGCAGTGGGAAGTTGTTGTCTCTCTCTCCTCTGATTGGTCCATTCCTGCCGGCGACAACACACACGACACACACCTGTGGGTTTCTCTCAGTTTGAACTTTGTGTTCTCCCTCAGTTTGATTTGATCTTATTTTTCCTTTGAGCCATCTTATCAGCATTCCGCCCTCTTTCTCTGTCCGAACAGGTAAAAAACAAGGACCCCCCGAAAATCGCAACAAAGGTAACCCCTCCATTCATCCATCTGTCCTCTGTCCTTCATCCTCCCTGTGACCTGCCCCCTCCTTGGCCCGTGGCAGGAGGGGAGTGTCCTGTCCATCTCTCTGTTTCTCTGCTGTAAAAAGGGGGATGTTCTCTCGCCTTGCTTTACCTGTCAAAGGGTGCAACTCTCAACGTTTGAGTCTGTCAGTCAGAGCATCCATAGTTGTCATGGCAACTTGCTCTCATAAAGAGAGTAATGTAAAGGCTGCGCAAGTATCAATCATATCGGAGCTGGAGCATTTATTCATTCAAAGAAGAACAAAGTGACACCTCAGGGTTTTCTTTACTCAAAAGATGTTCCATAAATGCTTAATGGTAGATTGTGGTAGACAGGGAAAGACAGGTGATGACGTTCAAGAAAAATGTCTAAAAAAAATTCTATAAGTTCAATTTAGAGCGTAATATGTCACATGGAAACGCATTAAAATAGTTTCTGTCAAGTGAAAACGCTGGCAGCAGCGCTCAGAACTGAGCCGCAAACATGATTTCACAGTTGACCGCCACAGGCAGGTCGCTCTCATATTTGTCTGACATATGAAAGGATGCTGGGTTGAAATGACGCCATCCACGGTGACTTTGCATAGTGGAGTGATTGACTGTGTGTGTGTGTGTGTGTGTGTGTGTGTGTGTGTGTGTGTGTGTGGTGTGTATTTATAATGTCATCGTGACAACCTCCAAACTCAACCAGTCAACCGTCCTTTATGTCCCGTGTGATCCAACACATGTCCGACTTCCTCTGCAAGCTGTCACTAAACACACACACACACACACACACACACCTCCCAACCTCCTATGGTTTGAGCATCTGCTGCAGAATGCATCTTAATGAAGAAACATAGACTCAGTACAACCATTTTTTGTTGTATTTTTTGAAGTTCCCGTCCAAAATGAGTGAATGCAGCTTTAACCATAAACCTGTTGATGAGAAACGCACCATCCGATATAGTATGAATAATTCAAAACAGGACAAATAATTCAAAGTCTTTGTACTTTAGTCCGTCGCTATGGTGACACTACGTCTTCTCGGTAAAAGATGGCCGTTCAAGAGCTGAGCACATGCTCCCGTCTCTGATGTTCTGATGTCCGTTTGGTCTCAACATGTTTTATACCTTCAGACTGAATAAATACCATACATATTTCCCAGCGGGGTGGAAAATGTGGATTACAGCAGGAATCCTTTGGTTCTGATTTGACCGCTATGCTGGGCAGGGCTAATTCAGCTCGTACAGAACCGTCCACAGGCGTGTTGTGAGATCAGGACAAGGGAGGAACGGGTGAATTAGACGCTCAGATATCAAAGCACGTCCTCTTTATATTCCTCTGCTGACTTCCCCGACCCCCAGTCTGTCAGCTGGGGCTCTGTTCTGTGGGTTCAGCTAACGAGTCCGCCAAATTACAGTTTTGTAGATGGTAGAAGAAAAGCCGTGCGCTGCTTAATATTGGAAGTGTGAGAGATAAGTGAATTAACTTGAAGTCACAGTGTTTGAACTGTGAAATCCTAAAAGTCATTATGTCAAAGCGGCGTTCTCAGGAAGTCTTTGCTGCTGCATAACGACTTCGTGGAGGATTTGAAGTACGACATGTTGGGCTTTTCCCCCTCACACATGACTTCACTCTTATTACACTCTGATCAATGTGACGTCCACTGGTGGAAAAAAAATCCCGATTCAAAGGGCCGTGATGTATTTTCTTTTCCCCTGAAGCGAGCCTGTCACTGTGTGGGAGTTGCACCCTTGCAGTATTAGTGGGCTGTGGGCTGTCGTCAGTTCTGTTTGTGTATTTTCTGTTTCTTTCTTTCTTTTTTTGCCTTTGATTCCTTTCATTTCTCTCACTGTTGCCTCCTTGCAGGGTGTTGCTCTGGATTTCGTGTTGTCTTGTAATCACTGTTTGACTCTTTCCCTTCTCCCTGTTATTTCCGTTCCTGCTGAAGTCTCCTGCAGCCTCCACAGCTCTGCAGCCTCCTCTACCTCCTCCCGTCTCTGTCATGGTTCTGCATCGCTGTTGTTTTTCGTTCATTCGGGTGGTCCTTTGATTTTGTCTTCTGTTTGTTGACTTGCTTTCTTTTGATTGTCAGAAACCCTCTCCCCTCTGCCCGCCGTGCGTTCTCTCATGGTTCAGTGCTGCGCTTGTTTCTAGTTCTGTGGTTGGTCAGTGGGTCTCAGTCCTGTTCGTGTGACGCTGTGTCAGTTAGTGTCATGTCGTGGCTTGTCTTCAGAGTGGATCATGTGCATAAAGCTCCACAACTTCCTGGTTTGACTTGGACTCATCCCCACATTCAGAGTGTTGAAACACCTCGCCGGTTATTTCTAGTATTTTCCAAACCTGTGCATCTTTACAAAACAAAACAAAACAAAACAAAAACTGCCAACTGTTCCTGAACACGTTCGATCATCACGATTACCACCCACACATCTTCCACAAGGTGTTCTGCAACGTGTCCATGTGCTTCATTCACAAAAACCTGCACCCAAGGACGACAAATCACACTGCTGAGATCCTGTCAGAAATCACAGGTGCACACTAGCAGACAGTAAGTAAATGTTCTTGAAGCTAAACCAAAGTATACAACTGTGTTTTTATTTTGTTTTGTTATTTAAAATCTAATCGTCATATTAAAATAAAAAACCACAGTCCTTCTTCAGTAGATTATCTACTAGACCATAACTATGCCAATGGTTCTATAACACCTCTGTCTATCTATACACTATCCATATACAAATGAGTAAGCCAGCAGAAAGCTCCTCTTACATAAAATCAGGCCTCCTCCCACCACTCATTTTGTGACCCCAGTGACAAGTGATGCAACCATCTGCAACGCAGGGGATTCTTGTGTTCCCATTAATACAAATGGCACCTGCATGAGGTCTTTTTAGTTCATAAAAAAAAAATCCCCTTAGAAAATAGCACAAGTAAATGGTTTCAATTTCAAACCTGCTTATTGTTACGGATTGTTTTCCTGTTTCGCTGCCGTCACTATGTGTCCTCAGCACACCACACTTTGACCAGACGAGGAGGAACGCAACTGACATTTCTCCTAGTATTTACATGTTGATAACCTGGCCATACTGTTTTTACAATCCTACACGGATCGTCCAAAAGCGTGTACAAATGCTCTGGTCATCCAGGAATGTAACAGTGCTTTATGTCCATGATCTGTCGGTATCGTTGGTCGCGGAGGAGACTGGTATTGTGACTCAGGGTTTTAAATGAGGAAAGCACAGTTAAAGGACCAGTGTGTAGGATTCAGCAGCATCTGTTGGACAAATTGCAGATCACGACGAACTGAACACCCCTTCCATTCCCACACAAGTATAAAATGACATTGTATGACAAAGATTCGTCCCTCATTAGAGCAGAAAGGCACTCCCGTTTTTATCCTCCTTCTCTGCCGCTTCTTGTCCTGGTTTCAGTTCAACTATTTGTGCTTTGTAGTGATGCTCCGGACATCATGTGGCTCTTCAAACCTCTTAGCACCAGCACTCCGTTTACCTCTTTCACCTCTTCCAACTGGCAACTGTAAGCTGCCACTTGGACATAAAAGACCAAAAGGAGAGAATAGCAAAGCCATTTGTTGTGTGTGTTGAGGAGTACAGACGAATTATTCTGGTACATTGAGCCAGACCCGTGGCCTTCGGACCGGCTCCCTATGATCATAGCTCATCTAGCTCATTATAACACCAGTCTTAGTTCTGACTGATGAAGAGATGGGGCTGTTCTGTTACACTTTTGCCAATAGATTCTCCTAGATCCTACACACTAAGTCTTTAGCACAACCACCAAGTATTCATGTAGAGTATTTCTACAACCCAACCTAACTAGGAACAGCATTTCAAATCAACCCGTTCCATTCTCAGTGCTCAGTCAACATCCAACTTCAATGTGTCAGATTAGTGGAGACCTGTTCTGTTTCTGTGGTTTATCACCTGCTCCCGTTTCTCTGCTATGCAAATGTGATAAACTGCAGTGGGTGCACGGATTGCAGCCGAATTAAATGTGAGCACTTCAGCACAGATCAGACAGATCACGGCAAAGCCCCACGTCCAGTGCTGCAGTCCAAACAGGATCCCCGCTGACGAAAGGGGAATGCAAATACACTTTGATATTGCAAATGAGGAGCAGAGCCACTGAGCGGGAAACCAGACGCCATGTCAGACTTAAGAACCGTTTCAAACTGAGCTCTGACGGGAAGAAAACAGCGTGTGTGTGTTTGTGTGACTGACAGTCTTGTTGAATTCTCTCCGTTGTGTCTGTTCCGTCTGCTGCTCTTCGTTTGAAACTGCTGCTCCCAGCTCGTCTGTGACACTCCTGAAATCGACCTGGACCGTTTCATCAATGTTCTGTGATCATGAAATGATGAGATGCTGTTTTGACATTTCGTGTTAGTGCCAAAGAGTCAGAGGTCTCTGATTTCTGAGGCGACACGACCGCTTGTCTTCAGATGTCCCAGCCAATAGATGTGTAACGTTTTCTCTGCCTCTCTGCCCTTCATCCTCAAATCACTCCTGAATCCTCCTCCTCCTCCTTTCCTGTTTGTACTTTAATTTTTTGGTCATCTCATTCATTCTCATGTTGTCCTGCTTACTTAACCCTCTACACCCAATCATGGAAAACCTTCCTCTATAATGTGTTTTCATAAAACTACACCATCCTGTTCCTTCACCCCCCCCCCCCTCCTTCCTTGACTTGTCCCCCATCTCCTCACGCCCATCCTCGTCCTTCCACCATCCGAACACCACCTTACCCTCCCTTCCTCCTCCAGCTAAGACCCAGGATGGCATCGCCTTGGAGATCCAGCCGCTGAAGAGCGAGGAGGCCACTGAGTCTGAGGAAAAGGAGGAGAAGGAGGAGGTCAAAGCCGTGAAGAAGGTCAACGTGACCAAGAAGGAGAAGTCTGTGCTGCAGGGCAAACTGACCAGACTGGCTGTACAGATCGGGAAGGCTGGTGAGGAAAACACACACGCAAGTAGCTGTGATCCTCTACCTTCTGTCCTTTGAGGGTCTCACACTGACAATGCTGTAGTTGGTGTTTCCTTCTGAAGGGCTCCTTTGGTCGCTCCCAGAAATGTGTGACTGTTCCTTTAAAAGCAGACTCATTGACCAGGCAGTGAGTGGTTAGCGGTGTGGAGGGTCAGAATGCACTCAGTGATATTGGGTCGATGTTTTATTGGGAACATAATTCATCCCCGGAATAGAAGGCATTTTCAGTCATTTCAATTGACCTTAATTCACTAAGGTGTTTTCGGGACAGTGGGTGCAGTGGGGTAGGGGTTGGGGTGGCGCCGACAGGCTGCCATCAGTGGACCAACAGGTGACTGACAAGGGAGATGAAACGCAGAGGAGTGGATATTGGGGTTTCACACGTCTTCACCTGAGTTCTGAGTTTACAATGGGTGTGAAATTGATGTCAACTGTCATCAAACAAGTGGATTCTTAAGAGATAAGTCCTCAGATATCAGACTTACCTTAACAGTCCCACGACACGTTTTATTTTACACTCTATTTCCAATGAATAAACGAGCAAAATTTGTGGGTGTGTTGGGGAGTTTGGGAGTAGGGGCGGTAGGAGGGGTAGCGGAAGCACTGGACATAGTTGTCTGTCGTAGAAGAAATGCCTCTGAGATGAACGCTGACTGGCTTGTGTTGCTCATTCTAACCAGGTCTTATCATGTCGGCCGTGACTGTCATCATCCTCATCCTCTACTTTGTGATCCACACTTTCGGGATCCAGGGACGGTCCTGGGTGGCTAAGTGCACCCCCATCTACATCCAGTACTTTGTCAAGTTCTTCATCATCGGTGTGACGGTGCTGGTGGTGGCTGTCCCGGAGGGGCTGCCGCTCGCTGTCACTATCTCTCTGGCTTACTCCGTTAAGGTAAGCAGGTCGGGAGTGAAGGGGGTCAGGGGAGAACTTCAGACACCGACCTTGTCTGCCACTTTTTAGAAAATGATGAAGGACAATAACCTGGTGCGTCACTTGGACGCCTGCGAGACCATGGGCAACGCCACGGCCATCTGCTCCGACAAGACCGGCACACTGACCATGAACCGCATGACCGTGGTGCAGGTGTACGTAGGTGACACCCATCACAAGAATGTCCCTGAACCCGACGCCATCAGACCAGACACGCTCGAAATGATGGTGAACAGCATCTCGATCAACTCTGCGTACACGACCAAGATCCTGGTGAGACACGAGCATAAACTCACCCCTGCAACTCCTGAGTCCGATGAGCGATCTATTTTCTTCATAAGACCTTTTCTAAAATCTGCTTGGCTCTGTGCCTATTTACATTTATTGTCCAAACCACAAAGTAGAAACAAGTATTCAAACAAGGTGAATTGGGTTTTGGAGCACTGTTTAAACCTAAAACATAATTAGAAGCTTTAACCTAAAAAAAAGTCTGATATAAAGATGAAAAAAACATTGTAGGAACTAATTGTCTGCCCTCCGTACACCCACTTGGAGACATTGTGCCCTACTAAGCTAACTACACTCACTTTAAAAAAGAAACCACAATGCAAACGAGGCAGACGACTTGCTCACAGCAAGAAAACAGTAAATGTGGGAAGATGACACTCGGAACATGTTTGATTTGAGATTGAGGTGTCTGTGTCTGTTGTGTATCTTTTAAACCTGTTAGCCTCCAGAGAAAGAGGGAGGTCTGCCCCGGCACGTGGGCAACAAGACCGAGTGCGCCCTCCTGGGGCTGGTGTTGGACCTGAAGAGAGACTACCAGCCAATTAGAGAGGAGGTCCCAGAGGAAAAACTCTACAAGGTTTACACATTCAACTCCTCCCGCAAGTCCATGAGCACCGTGCTGAAGAACGCTGACGGAAGCTTCCGCATGTACAGCAAGGGAGCGTCAGAGATCATCCTGAGGAAGTAAGGAAACACTGATAGCTCTAGGCCCTGCTCTGGAATTATCATTATTAGCATTAGCATTATCCAATTGCGTGCAGCGGTATCTGATATGCACCAATTGGTGCCGCCGACTGAGTCTGGAAAGTCCATTGCTCGTTGCTAAACCCTACATCTTCCTAGACATGAGTCTGGTTCTCCAGGCAAGAACATCTCAGAATCCGCCCCTTCACTTAATTAAATGGGTCCGTCCCCGCTCCTGATTCCCCTGCCAACTTTCCTCAGCTTCAGCCTGGTTGTTTTTACATAAGCCCTCCGCCAGTCAGACAAACGGGGGAATAAACAACCCCCCCCCGGTTTTCATCCTCCATCATCAGTCTGGCACCTGTCGTGTAACGTCTGCCTTCAAACTACCCCCGCTCCTCCTCTCCTCCTCTCCTAGATGCTCCCGTATCCTGGACGCCCAGGGCCAGCCCCGTGTCTTCAAGCCCAAAGACCGCGATGAGATGGTGCGTAAGGTGATCGAGCCCATGGCGTGTGATGGGCTGAGAACCATCTGCGTGGCCTTCAGGGACTTCCCCGCCGAGGCAGGAGAGCCCAACTGGGACAACGAGAACGATATACTGAACGAGCTCACGTGCATCGTCGTGGTCGGTATCGAGGACCCCGTCAGACCTGAGGTACAGTGTACAAAAATATGATGTTCACTCTACTTCAGCTAAATTGTGAAGCTCTGGAGTTCGCATGATGGACTCCGCCTCCAGAGCATTCCTTCCCGCAGTTTGTGCCTTAAACGCATCAAGTATCCATCTGTCTATCAAAGTAGATTCAAAGCTGTTCTTGAACCATTTGGAGTACAACCATGAAACCCAGTGTCCCAACATCGTGCAGCTTGTGCAGGTACAATGAAGCGCAGTAGAACACCAGCTCTGTCGCTCGTTGGCCTCACATCTCTGGTTCTCGGGTGACACGCAAACCGATCTGGCACGCCATCTTGAAAGATGCTGCAATTTGCCATTTTCCTGCTTTGAGCGCTGGCGTCTAGGTCCCAGGGGTGAGACATGAGCGACGAGCCATAAGCTTTTTGCAGAAGTCTGGATCAAACTGACAAAACCTTTTATTGGAAAACCGTTGAGGAATTATCTCTGCAGCTCATCAATCGTCTTAGAGACTGCATCGCCACTTTCATCCCATGACAAATACAAATCAGGTGTGATATTTCTCCTTTGTTTAGCTTGTTTAGTGTTATGAACTAATTCGGAATGGTGGATCTGGGGTGGCTTTATGTGTGATAAACAGGGAACCATGAAACCGCTTATGAGCAGAGAAGAGGAGGAGGAGTGTTGGACCATGCAATTTATTTTAATTATCTATTTTTGTCTTCTCCATGCTGTCACGGCGTGTTGGAAAAACTAGTTTTGACGTGGGATGTATATTTAGACAGTTCCCGTTTTGCCTGAAAAACACTGGCCTCAAAACTGCGATGTGACAAAGCTGTCAGCAGCATCCGAAACCAGCGTCGCTTGAGAGGAGGTCTCATTTCACCTGCTCTCGGTTCCTCTTTCCTCTCATCATTTCCTCACATCTCTGCCTCCTCTCACATATGGGAGGATCAAAGATCTGAGGGAAAGAGAGAGAACAGGTGAGGGACACCATGAAACAATTAGGACAAATGAGAAGTGCCTGTGTGTTGCTGCCTGATCTGAATATGTAGCCCAGGACAGCAGGATAAAAGCTCGACGGTCAAAGCAACCTCATCTTTCTCCGGCAACCCCCCGCCCCTGGAATCACAACATCATCGGTGGCACAAATGGGGTTAATGGTAAACACTTTCCGAAGAGCACATGAATCACAAGTGAGAACACATGCAGCGGAGGAATTCAGAAGTCTGTGTGGAAGCTGACAGGCTTGATGCTGTTTGAATACTGGTGATTCAGAGGAACGTGTGTGTGTGTGTGTGTGTGTGTGTGTGTGTGTGTGTGTGTGTGTGTGTGTGTGTGTGTGTGTGTGTGTG
>JBBMJM010121400.1:0-11286 GCA_037832705.1 Centriscus cristatus
TTTAAATTTGCACCAAATGTTGTTTTTTTACTGAAAGTATTTTAATACATTCAGTTCTTTGCTAATCGGTTGTAAGAGCATCCATTTGTTTTTACGTTCCAAATGGAGCATTACGGATCTAAACTCAGTTTTCTAAACTGGGATTTCAGTCAGAGAAGGAGATAATAATTAAAGGAAGACCAACGATCTCCAAGGAGACAGAGACACTTTTACATGTTTACATATTAAATACATGTTACGATGATTTATACTTCACTGGACCTCATAGATTTTATTTATTCAAGACCGAAATAAGTTGATTTTTTATTTAAATTACATGTGCTTTTCTGTGTGCTTCAGGTTCTATATGTAAAGAATGCTTTTAAGTCCTAAACATGATGCCAGTTCATTGGGTTAGATGCTGGAGTTACTATTAGCGAGTCATTACCGTAATGACAGCAGTCTGGATTTAAAGTGCAGCTTCTTAGACATGTTACTGATGGATGAGAAAGTCAATAGACTGAAGCGGGTTTTGTTAATTGATCAAATTATATATATCAACTGGAAGACATGAAGTATTAGGTGATAAAGCACAAACCCTGTCCAGTCTTCTGGTTTTCAGACTGCATGCTGGTGTGGACACACCAGTTGCTCCGTCACCTTCATTCGACCTGTGCTGCCTCCGTCAGAGGGACATTTCAGCGTCGTGTCGCCTGCGCTGCTGCTTCCGCCAGCAGGGGACTGAGATCCATGGAGACCGATGTTTCCGTCGCTGAACCTCCAGCCACCACCGCAGACAAACCCTCAACTGAAGCACCAGCCAAGTTGGAGGAAACTCAACCTGGGGAGACAGTGGTGAAGGAGGGCAAGGCAGCCATCTTGTTTCCCAGTGCCAATGAGGTGTTTTACAACCCGGTGCAGGAGTTTAACAGAGATTTAACGTGAGTTAAACAGTTGTTTTTACCTTTCAGGCCATGTTGATATAACTGGTATAATTGTAGATGTGTTTCCTGTTTCCTCCTCAGATGTGCTGTGATTACCGAGTTTGCCAGAGACGTGCTGGCTCAGCGCGGGGTGAAGTTGGTGGTACCGGGGGAGAAGGAGCGGGTGCTTGTGTCCCTGTCAGAGGAGACAAAGGAGGAGGACGGGACGGCGGAGAAGAAAAACGGAGCAGAGGAGCCGATGGTAACTGCGACTGTGGGGCAGAAATGTGAGGTACGTACGTGGATGTTGACATGTACAGAAGGATCATCCTTCAACTGCCAGCGCGATTGAACCGTACACTGTATATAATACCTGAATGGTGTTCGCTTCCAACATATCACATGGTGTGTGCCAGGATTAGTCAAAGTTGCTACTGTATGTGACGGTGGTGACAGTCACAACCCGCGTGTGTATGATCAATGTGATCGACAGCTAATGTTTATGTGTCTGCTAGCGTCTCTGACAAACATCTCAAATCTGCCTCCAGGACGTCCGTCAGCCCTGTTGGTATGTGTCAGTGTAAAAACTAAAGTCACCGTCAGTGTTCGTACTGCAGCTCCCACTCTTTGCTCCTAATATTCAAGTCTAGAATGTGCCTAAGAGGGATGTTTGAACCGTTTCAGCGGGGCCTCCGCGTGCTCGAAGGTCTGGCCGCCTCCGGCCTGCGATCGGTGCGTTTTGCGTTGGAAGTCCCAGGTCTGCACAACGTCACCGCCAACGACTTCTCCGTCAAAGCGGCGGCCCTGATCGCTCGGAACGCCGAGCACAACAACGTGACGGAGCTGCTGCAGGCCAGCTGCAGGGATGCCAGGTGGGGGCACCGGTCCACCCTCCCGCAGCACGCTTCTCGTCATCCATCTTTCTTCTCCCTGAGACTTTCCTCTGGTTCTCCCTCCAGCATGTTGATGTATGAAATGCGAGGGAAGAAGGAGGGCTATGATGTCATCGATCTGGATCCCTATGGAAGCCCCGCCTCCTTTCTGGATGCAGCTGTGCAGGCCGTCAGTAAGGGAGGTTTGTACATCTGTCCATCATTCTTTTTGTTTTCGTTTTTTTAAAGTTTCAATTCAAAGGTCAAATCCCAATAGTAAGGTTTTTTTTCTTAAAGTGAAAAAGTATTACTTATGTTTTTGTTTATTTATCATCTGCGTGTGTTCACAGGTTTGTTATGTATCACGTGTACGGACATGGCGGTGATGGCGGGAAACAACGGGGAGACCTGCTACAGCAAATATGGTTCCGTGTCCATCAAAACCAAACACTGTCATGAGATGGTGAGTGCACACACACAAACACACACCTGGACACTGTGACACACAGACTCACCCCGTCGTGTGTCGCCCCCCTGCAGGCTCTCCGTATCATCCTCCACAGTCTGGACCAGAGGGCAGCGGTATACCAGCGCTACATCCAGCCGTTGCTCTCCGTCAGCGCCGACTTCTACATTCGTGTGTTTGTGCGCGTCTTCACAGGACAGGTCAACGTGAAGAACTCAGCCAGGTACACGCAGGCTGTGACACACACGTACACACCCTCGGCTCCATGGAGCAGTAATACTGTATGTACTGTGTGTGTGTGTGTGTGTGTGTGTGCTGCAGCAAACAGGCATTGGTCTACAGCTGCGTCGGCTGCGGCTCCTTCTACCTGCAGAGGATGGGCAAGAGAACCACCAATGGAAAACAGTAAGACACACACACTCACTGAGGCCACGACCACCTGGAGAGTTCAGGTGAATCAGTAAATTTTGAATACGATCATTGTTGAATCCATGTGAAGACACAGTTTCTCCTGGGTGTGTCAAACCCTTCGATGATGTCATAGTGCCACTTCTCTTTAGCCCACATTCTAACTGGCTAACAACAACAATGGCAGGTCTCTGTGTTCAACGAGATGTGTCTGTTTGTCTCTTTTGGTTTCATCATCTCTCTGTCTTCTTCTCTATGATGCTGTATCTCTGTAGCAGCGTCACAGCGCCACTTATAGGCCTGGAGAATCCAGTACACTGGATTCATGTAGACGCGCACGTCTCTGGAGTGAATTTTGTATGGACGTTTTTCATGAAAAAGATTTCTTTATTTGTTTGTGTGTGTGTGTCAGTATGAAATATTCTGCAGCTACCGGACCTCCAGTCGGACCAGTGTGTGAGCACTGTGGACAGAAACATCAGGTGACGATCACGTGTTCACAGATCAGACTCTTTCTCCTGAAACCGACTCTTACATCGGTCCTGGTTGTGTGTTCTGTCTGTAGCTGGGCGGCCCGATCTGGGCGGAGCCTATCCATGACCTCACGTTTGTCCAGAAGGTTCTATCTGCAGTGTCGACCAACCCGACTCGGTTTGGGACATCGAAACGCATCGAGGGAATGCTCAGCATGGTGACGGAGGTACGAGTTCTGTTCATGTGGCCACGTTCCAAGACTACACACACACACACACACACACACACACACAGTCTGCCGATATGACTTGTGTGTGTTGCTTTCAGGAGCTGGAGGACGTTCCCCTCTACTACACCATGGACAGTCTGACCAGCACCATTCACTGCAACACGCCACCACTGCTGCAGTTCAGGTAAATACACATACAATAACACGTTTCAGCCTGCTGAGCCTATCGAGCTTCTGAACCTTTTCATGAACCTTTCTCTGATTATTATACGTACATAAATAAATAATTTCCCCCCCACAGGTCTGCATTGCTCCATGCTGGTTACAGAGTGTCACTCTCTCACGCCTGCAAGAATGCGGTGAAGACGGACGCCCCCCCCGCAGCTGTCTGGGACGTGATGCGCTGCTGGGTCAGATGTGTTTCCATGTGTCGGAGGACTTCTCAGAATGCCTCGCTCACCGTCTGACCTCTCTGCTGCAGGAGAAGACCAACCCCGTGAAGAGGGAGAAGCTGTCGGAGACGAGCCCCGCCTTCAAGATCCTCTCCACTGAACCCAGGTCAGAGGTCAAACTCATGACCTTAACACAGACAGTATGCCTACTGAGACGTTCATGCTAGCGTACTTTGGAGTACTGTAATTACATGGTTACGTTAATAAGTTGCTGTCATTACAATTTAATGCGTGTGTGTGCGTGTGCAGCCTGCAGGCCTGTTTCTCCATCAGGGAGGACGCCAACCCTCAGTCTCGTAAACGTCACCTGACTCGCTTCCAGGAGAATCCTCAGGCCTTCTGGGGACCCAAAGCTCGAGCCAAGGCCAGGTAACACACGGGTCGTGTCTGTGGCCGGGTGACGTATCCAGCTACACACATGCTAACAGGTAGCATGAGGATGCTGAGAGAGCCTTTGAAGGAACCGTTGCTGTGTCTCAGATCTTTATAGTACTAGAAGCACACTATGTACTCGCTGGTGAAGTGCACTGATTTAGACGGGGTAGAAGTGTCTCAAATCAAGCAGCGCCATCACACACCTACAAGAAATGAAGTGAAAACAAAACTTAGATATGCGAGCTGCTGCAGTTTGTGAATATTTCAAACGCGTGAAGCCTTGAACCTTGAAACCTTGAATCTTAGAACCACCGGAGTGATTGTATTGTAGAAATTCAGTGATTGTATTGTAGAAATTCAGATGAGATGTCCAGACAGTGAGGGTGCTGGGGTGAGGGAAGACGTTCAGCCTGTGAAAGCTGCTGAATGTGAGTGTGTGTGTCAGGGAAACACACGCTCTGTTCTGACTGTGTTCTTTCATCCAGCGGAGGGATCTCTGACGACCTGCAGGAGAAGAGGAAGAAGCACCAGAACAAGAGGAAGGTCACAGATTCTTCTCAGCTCAAAGAGTTCCCCTGCAAGAAGTTCCGACAGGTGAGCAGACAGGAAGCAACACCGTCGTGGTCGTGTCCCAATCTGACTATGTGTCATGTTTCAGGGTTCCTGTTCCCATGGAGACCAATGCTGCTACTCCCATGATCGGAGTCCCACAGGGGACGAGAAGGCAGAAGGACTGTAAATCCTTGTTTAGGTTTTAGTTGCTGCTTGAGAACAGATGAACAGGCGGTTCAGAACCCCGTCCTGGCGTCACGCCAGAGATTTTTGTTTTAGCTTCTTTTTATTTTTTATTTTTGTGCGACTGTTGATTCGGTCCAATAAAGTCAAACCAGAGATGGTTTTACTCATCAACAGTAAGCAGCTGGTTTGTGTCACTAAGGGCATCAGTCGTTGACAGCACATTCACGCTAGCATGCTGAGGAGTGAGTACCGTAATTACACAGCATTACGAGTTAAGAAAATGTCACATGGTTCCTGAAAGCTGAGAATCGTCACTCGGTTCCCCTACCTAGTGTGGAGGGGGATGAGAAAATGTCCATAAAGTTGAGATGTTGCACTTAAGCCAAGTTACTGTCATTACGGTTAATGACTCAGAGCCAGTGGGATTATCATAATGACAACAGGGCTGTTTGTGAACTTTCAGGAACTTATGGACGTTTTCTCCTCATCCTATCTGCTCCTTCACACCTGAATCAACACCAGAACAGGATGTGAAAATTAAAAACTTTAATCTCAGTACAAAAAATCATTTTCAAGTGTGAACACACAATCAGGCAGAAGATCCAGCAGCAGACGTTGGCACCAGTTTGTTTAGAGATTGAATTAAAGAATCATCAAAAGCATCAAGAATCCATGAGACGTGTGATGGTTCAGGTTCCGACCCTCTGAGGCTGATCCAGTTCGGTCCAAACGAAAACTGAACCCAGCGTTTTCTCTGTGGATGAAGAACCTTCACACTGGAGTTCCTTTGTTTTCATGAGCTACGACTACACGATTCCTCCAATTGTTTTTAGTTTATCAACATTTGCAGCATGTTCAGTAAAACTGATGATCAGTATCAATCACAGGCCTCAGTGAGTCACTTCCTCCAGGTCCTTCAACTTCGAGGCTGAAGCAGCTTCAGAACGCCTTCCTGATTCCCCCGATCCCAGTCGATTCACCGTCTGATGCCGACTCGGAGCAGGAAGGTTCGGATCTCCATCGGCCTCAGGGTGACCTCCCAGGGGGAGGGGTCTTCAAACGGCTTCTGTGTGGGCTGATCCCCTGGAAAAACAATAAATGGCATGTTTGTCCCGTTGCGATTGTTCAGCTGTCACAGGATGTTCATCTCCATGGTTACAGGTACATTGTTACCACCTGGAAATCTTCAGCCAGCTTGACCCACTCTGCTCGTTCAGGTGCCACATTTATGACTGCTAACCCCTCCTGTTCCTCTCACCACAAGAGATGTGAATCTCCTGATCCTCCGAAACCGTTAAGCCCCCCCACAGCCTCCTCCCAAGGTCACTACTTCTTTACACAACTTTTCTCTTCAGGTCATTTCGGAGGTTTTCAAAGAGCTGCTCAACATTGGTCCAACATTTTCTGGATTGACCTACCTTTGCTGGGGACTCATCCACCTTTATGCTGATGACACTATTTGGTATGCTACTGGCCCCTCCCCAGATGCAATATACATGGTCCTTCAGTCTAGTTTTAACGGCATCCAACAGGCCTTGTGCTGAACCTCAAAGACTGGTTCGGTACGAGATTTGCACCCAATTCCCAACCCTCGGAGTGATGACGAGTCACATCACTCCGTCTGCAGGTTTTAAATCTCAGCAGGTTAATGTCTCGTCGATGGAACGTTCCATACCTGTCTGCGGTGTCCAGTCAAAGCGCGTCATCTCGTCTTTCCACTGACTGGCTGACAGGTTCAGTTCAGACACACCCAGCAGCTCCAAGGTGGAAAACAGCTTCTAAAAGGTATGTGATGAAAAAGATGGATGATTCCAGTGACCTTTGGTATTATTGTACTAAAACATTGACTAGTGGGACTCCTGAGTCTTGTGGTCACACGGCTCCAGCACAAGCTGGCTGAAGCTAACTCAATGCTAACACAGGCTACAAATGCTCTAAAACAACTAATCAAAGCTTGGTCACTGAAACCAATAAAAACTCAGGCTAAAGAGAGGTTAACCTGTGGCTAATCTATGCTAGCTCATGTTAAAATCAGTGCTAACACTGAGTCAGACCTGTAGGTTGACGGTGACGGACTGAGAGTTCACTTTGCTCTCCCAGCTTTGGAACTGATGCTCGAGTCGGAGCAGCACCGAGTCCTGGTCCCACTGAGTCAGTGTGAGCAGGTGAACAGCAGGGGGCAGCACCGCCTGCAGCCCGGAGAACTGCACAGATGAACACATGTTGGCTTAAAGAACTCCAGTTTTATATACAAACTAAATCTTACCAAGAACATTTCTTATTTCTAAACAAAATGTCTCATTTCCAGTTAACCTTTGAACATAGACAAGATCGCTGGCGATACATTTGCACTGGTGCTGGGGATACTGTCCATGCTAAAGGCTTAAATTTCTCTTTACAATTAAAATAAGACATCACCTGGAAAGGAAGAAAGATAGATAGGTAAAAGTGTTTGAATACAGAGGCACTTGATTTTAAGTTTTAGCAGTGAAAACATTTGGAATTGCAGTCTCCCGTTCATTGCATCACCTCCAACCCGTGCACGCACCTCAAGGCGGACTTGTGGCTGCAGGGCGCCATCCGTGAATGTCAGCAGTGGTTGCAGTACCACCTCCTGTGCCAGGGGGCGGTGTATATCCGCAGCACTGGCTGGTCGCTCGAGGGTCAGCAGGAGACGTCCGCGGACCACCAGCCCGTCCGGGAAGATAGCGGAGGTCTCATTGAGGGGCTCGGCGACACCACGGACGTCGTCGTACAGCAGCCGGCGGTGGAGCTGAGGAGGCAGAGGAAGACGCCTTCAACACCACTTCTCCCACGTGAACGTGGGAAGTTGGAGTACCGTAATTACACTATGACTATTTGTGCTACCCACAAAGCATCCGACAGTTCCTGAAAGCTCATAAGTGTGACTATCTGGGCTCAGTCAGTAGAGACTTGCCTCGGGGTCAGGGGCCGTCATTACGGTAATGATTCTTTTCCTGAAACAGCGCATAATTACAGTACTCCAAAGTGCACTGGTGCAAATGTATCGCCGGAACACCCAGAGACAAACATGACGTGCGCATGTCCCACCATGATCTCCAGAGAGCCGTTGTGGATGCTGCCTCCTCCTTGAGAGCGATCCGTCACCACCGTGAGCTGGTTGGAATCGTCCTGGTAAACAAACAAAAAAACAAGACTTCATTGGTTTGTACAGTTATGTAACCCAAGTCAAACTCATGACCATAACTCACAATTCACTGGAGGAACCAAACAGGCAGTGAAAACAATCACACTGTCCGTATTTGACATTCTGGTTCTGGAGACACACCTTGATGAACGCTCGTGAGTTGATGGGGTAATAGTTTCCAGCGATGGGCTCCGACTGCTTCAGATGCCACGTGGGACGGAAGTCCTTCCTGAGACACACGACACCGGGACGGATCAGCTACTGATCGACTGGGATCAGTTGAGGAGCATCAGCGGTAAACACTCCAACACCAGTGGTTTCACCACTGAGACATGTGATTATGTCCTGTGAGAGTTGGAACTTGCTGTCATTACGGTAATGACTCGCCAACTTCCAGGAAAAGATCAAATGGAATCACCGTAATGACAGCAACATGTTTGTTCTCATCTCTCAGGTGGATGGATGTTCCTTGTGTGTTTGTGTTACATGAACACACACACACACACACACAGACACACACACACACCTCTTCAGCTACCAGCCCACTTCCACATTGTTGTGGGTTGCAGTGGGACTCGAACCTGCCATGCTCGGGTCCCCGAGCCAAGTCCCTATCGACTGAGCCCATGACACTTGTCAGCTTTCAGAAACCACTGGGTGTTTTCTGATGGCGCAAATAGTCATGTAATTATGGTACTCCAGAGCATGCGAGCATGAAGTCGCGCCGGGGACACCGTGGCTGTTGAAGGGTTACATGCACATGCACTGACCTCCTCTGCAGCACCTCTCTGCCGTTGGAGTCGGTGTAGAAGGTTTCATCGGATCTGATGTCTGTGTCGAAGCGAGTGATCACCTCCTTCCCCAGGTCGTCGCTGCGGGACAACACATAGCGCTCACGCGTCGGTGCATCGACCGTCCATGCTAGCGGACGTGGAGCTGAGGAGTACTCACTCAATGGGCAGCGGCCCCACCGTCCATTCCAGCTCCACAGCCCGACTGTCGCTGTGGAGACGAACTACCTGAGACACCCAGGGAGCAAACTGCTGCCGGACCTCCTGCACCACTGACGTCTGAGGAGCACCAACATGTTTGTATCATATCCTCCAATTAACGAGCAGGAGATGAAGAACGAACTGACAACTAGATTACGTCAGTGACGTATCATCATCTAAGCATCTATGGATGCATTTATACGTAAATAATTATTATGTATATTGAAATACGCTTTAACATCTACAGGATCACCGGCAATACATCTGTGCAACCCTATGAGGAACAAAGCCCCAAAACCTCTGACGGAGTTAATGTACACACCAGCGCCCTCTACAGGATGAAACGGGCAACTGCGTGAACAGGACAGGACAGGACACACCTGAAAACTCTCAGTGGCGGCCGTCCTGCTGATGAGAAATGGCGTGGAGGAGTTTGGTCTGAAGATGTAGGCACCTGACGGCTGGTTGCTCCACGAGTTGTTACCGTCGCTGGCGTTGTACCTGGGATGACACACACAACCATGTGTGTTATTTGTTCTTCGTTCCTTCTGTTGCCCGGCTGCATGATTATTTGAATCGTCGGCCATGTTGGATTCTCACCAGTAAAAGTTCTGTGTCAATTTGATCGTCTGTTTGGTCTCCAGGTTGGTGAGGCTGCTCAAGAGGCCAGTGTCGGGGTCAAAGGTCACCCGTAGGTACTGGAGCATACACAGGCATTACAGAGGAACGTGTTTGATGTGGAACAGTTTGAGTCCTCGTCGGCGTGACAACTGACCTTGTTCTGAATGGCGGGGGGTGTGTCAGGCAGTGGGGGGGCCGGTGGGGGCCCGTCCTTGAGCAGCGACACAGAGTAAGTGCTGAAACCCAGAGGCGGAGCCTGAACCTGGAACACCAGCTCATTAACGGCGAAGCCCCGCCCCTTCCTCACATCCTGAGTGGCTCTGGAGACAGGAAGCACCTGCAGCCAAGAAACCAAGAGGCTGTTTGTGGCGCACACGCGCGCACACACACATAAATGCATGCACACTAACCTGGCAGTCCACTGATTTGCCATTGGCGTCAGACACGGCAAATGCGGTTCCATTGACCGGAAGTCTGACAAACCAGGTGACGGGTCGAGCAAGTGGATTGAACACGTTCACTGAGAACTGACAGAGGAACAGATCAGAGTGTGCACAGACGGAGTCTGCGTGTGTGTATGTGTGTGTGTATGCGCGTGTGCAGGCGCCACCTTCTCACTGGCCTCCGTGAGCGGACACACACTGATGTTGAGGTTGTCGCAGTAGATTCTCTCTGCAGACGATCCGCTCAGAGCAGCCAGACTGTTACTGATCAGCACCTGGAGGAGACAGACACGTCAGCCCGGGCTCATATCTGAAGCATCAGCCGTGCGTGACAGCTGAGATCTTTCTGAGTGGATTCTAATGATACTGTATTTTGATGATTCTGTTCTTCATTTAAATCAACTGTTTTGCCCATCACTACCGGGAGCATTTCAGATGCGCCAGCGCCCGACGAGTGAGAACGAGAGAGAATCTCTGTCTCTGTTGTGATTGGAGTCTGCATCCAGTGCTTTACTGAAAAATTGACGTTGTGTTGTGTGGAACTTCCAGTCTGAGCGGTCTTTGTGGAGCTGCCATGAGGGTCCATGAGGACGGATGCTTCCAGTGTGAAGCTGAGGTGAGAGGTCGGAGGTGGCGGATCAGAGGACGGGCGCCAACTGATTCGAACAAAAGCCCCTCATGGTAAACACGACGACTCCTCTAGTGCAGATGTCGGTATAGATACACACTGAATAGAGTGGATGCCGTGACGGCTGGCCAGCAGTGTCTGAGGTAAGCCCCGCCCCCTTCACATTAGCTACAACACCGACCAATCAGGCACCCGTGTTGAAAACTGAAGGTGGAGTTCCAGGTGTATCCCACAGGATCTCCACATACCTGACAGTGCTGCCAGCCATTTGCCAGCCTCCTGGCGTAGTCGTTGGCGACGTGCTGCTTCTCTGTGCCAGAAACGGCATCGTGGTGCTGGGCCACTGCCATGGCGTTCTCTGTGAAGATGACACAGGATCAATACAAAAAACTCTTCCCAAGAATGGGTATGAATGTGGCCACTGGAGGGAGACACAGGTTCCTACTCATGGTCTGACTGTCTCCCTCGCCGAACAGACCCCTCCTGGACGTCGGCCCGCCGAGCACCTCCAGCTGGT
>JBBMJM010121409.1:0-14087 GCA_037832705.1 Centriscus cristatus
GTGTGTGTGTGTGTGTGTGTGTGTGTGTGTGTGTGTGTGTGTATGCATATAACTACAGAAAACCAGGTAGTTCATTATGCTCCAACATGTTACAACCTCCTGTGCACGAAACCATGATTTAATCAGAATACACAGTACATGTACAGTATGTGCTACGAGCTAAGGGCTGAGGAGGCGATCGGCCTTTGAACAAGGTGCTAACATGCTAATGCTAATGTGATCCACCCGCATTAGCATGCTAATGTTAGCATGCTAACGCGCTCACAGTGACATTTCGGACTGTAGGTACCGTGTCTGTCCTCCGCATGTGTCACACGCTGACTGTACACGTTTCGTTGTGCTCTGAACCGTCTGAGCGCGTGCGTGTGGTCCCGCAGTGACAGCGTGTGAGCGCGCAAACACACATTCACTTTATATGAACCACCGACCTACGACGACTGAACTAAGTGGTTTGGAATCACTTTCTACTTCTGTGACTCTTTCACCGGACGGAGGAGTCGCTGAATCGAGAGGCAAACGGGAGGTAAGAGGACGGTGACTGCTCTGGTGACCCTAATTGGACCAATCAGAAGAACAGGCCAGTGAATCTCCACCATGAGCCTGTTCAGGACCGGAAACCAAAGCTGGCTTTCAACGCCACTTGCCCCACCGCTGCCCATACCTGTGGCTACACACACACACACACACACACACACAGATACCCAAGATTTCTCTGCCATGAATCCTGCATGGACATGAACAAAGTATCTATCACCTACATTCTAAGTCCACGTCCACATGGACCACTACCATCTGTTTCTCCTCTGTCTTCCTCGGCACAGATTCAAGAATATTTAGATCCAAATGGATTCACTGGAAACAACTGGACATGCTGTAGTTCATCCTCCAGACCTGTAGGTGGAGCTGGCATTCACTCAAAAAGGAGAGGAAGAGACAGTGGAGCGGCACTGAGCAAACAGAACCAAAGAAAATGACATTTTGACCTAAAAAAGGAGAGAAAATGAGGCAGATGTTGTTGTAGTTAGTGCGGGAACATGATCCACTCACTGTCAGTGGCTGTCACCTGAAGCAAATGAAGAAAAACACTGAGAACTGGAAAAAAACAGCACAGAGTCAAAGGTCAGAGGTCAGGCAGGATTCACCGTCCAGATGTGAGGACGAGGACGGAGAATCAGAATGATTCCCCCCTGAGACCAGGTTTGGACAAAGTCAGTTTGGATCCGTTTGGACGATGGACAGAACCACGCAGAACTTCTGCGTTTATACAACAAAGCGTCTCCGTGTGGACGGGGTCTTACTCGTCTTGTCTCTCTTCTCTTTGACCTGTCAGTCAGTGACTCAAAGGGGGAATTCCCTTCTTCTGGGGCCGTGGTGGCTCCACTGAATAGGCCGGGCTGCGATGAAAACACAGGGCGGAGGTTGTGTGTGTGTGTGTTAGCGGGTGGGGGCGGAGGGGTGGGGGTGTAATAATGCCAGTGAAAGGTTGTTTTGTGAGACTCCTGCTGTTTGACGGTGGGACTGTCCTCGCAGGACTCATCCTCAGGCTGCCACACCCACACACCCTTTCATATGGAAAGCCTCCTAATGGCTTTAACACTCGTCCAATTGCTATGGCACTCCCAAGCAACCAACCGGGACACACACCCTGCCCCGTCTGCCCCCTCCCATCGCACCCACCCCTCTGCCTTGGCAACCAACCACCTCCACCGCTGCCCCGGCAACTGATTCTGCACCAGTGACCCTGCCCCGGCAACTGCTTTTGATTCCCAATCAGTTCAGGTTCATTTCTGAATCCCTCTCTCTGTAGGGGTCTGGGGGGTGGGAACAGAGAGAGGAGAATGGGGATGGGCAGAGATGTGCACAAAGGGTTGGGGAGGTTATGGGTTACAGCTAACACATGCTAACACATGCACATAAACTAAAAGACACTCAAAGGAGAAGAACCAGGATTCCTCGAGTCTTCTCGTGTCCCACTCGATGAAGAACGGACAGTCAGACATGAACCGTGGAGAAGGAGGGGATCCTGTCAGCTGGGGGGGCACGCTCACCCTGGGACATGTTTAAATAAAGGTTGGCCTTTCCACAGGATGCGGCCCTGGATTTGCATTTGAATCCAATTGTGAGTGCAGAGGAATTATGTCTCTGTGTGGTGCCCGCCAGTGTTCTTCTCCGCTCATTCTCCTTCTCATCGTCCCAAACTGTGTTCTACTTCTTATTGCTCCCGTTTTCCTCGTGTGCCCCCCACACCCCCACACACCCCTAAGTTCTATTGCCATATTTTTTCAGTATTCAGCAGGTCACACTTTTTAATACAATTTTTATGGAAAGAAAATGACCTGAATTGTGAAAAGTGGCTCACAAACGTGTAGAAGCATCAACAGTCTGAACATCAGTCAACCACGGAGATGAAGGTCGATAAGATTCCGTGATCACGTTCACTCGGCGAGCACATCTCCCCGGCCTGAGTGGTTGGTTGCCGTCCTCCTCCTGCACAAACAAACTTCTCTTTCTCTTTCTTTCAATCATTGTTCATTGTTTCAGTAAACACGTCGAGGTATTAAAGACGGGAAGTCAACAAATGTCAGGGACATGGGATTTATTTCCACCAGATGTAGTCGTTCGTGCCCGTCTGAAACTGCTCCAGCAGAGACGGATTAGCTGCAGGAAAAAAATAAATAAACTGTGTGTGACGCCGGTGTGTCCCAGAGTGGTGGACAATATGTGCAAATAACGTTTCCTCCACGTCTGATAAATGACACATGACCCATCTTTGTGGGACTGAAAATACCTTATTATGTGAGCATGAAGATGTCCCATGGTACAGTCGAGTTGTGAAAAGAAAACATTGTGGTTATAAACACCCGCGTCAGCCACACATCAGGAATGAGGGCATGGATCTAGTCCAACAAACGACGACAGGGAAAAAAGTGTCAAATGAAGCAGGAATTGTATTTGTTGGTTGAATTCACCAATAAAATATGACAAAGATGTTGAACTGGAATGTAGAAATGTCACAAGAGCCGACACTCACCAGTACCAATTACCAACTGGAATCAGGTGCCAATTCCATGTCGACACGAAAAGAACTATTCTGATGAAATACTCACTTCTTTCTGGTACAGTCAGAACCAAATACACAACTTTTCCAGTAAGAAAAAAAACTGCTTCAGCAGTTGAGTGAGAAAGAAACACATCGGCTTATTGACAAGACCGGTAGGAAGAGTCGCGCGTGGACAAATTTTGCTAAGGTGGAGCAACTTTGGACTCAAACAAGCCAACATACAAACGGTGCGTCAGAAGTTTTCAAACGAAAAGAGGAAGCACGTCCAACCCGGCCAAAGACCTGAAAGAAAGGCACCCCGACCCGTTTGGAGACTCAAGGTGACTGAGTTTCCATTTCCCAATCACTGTGTCTCACGTTACATTAACCCCAATATCCCTTTGGTCCATCACCCCCTCACGGTACCAGATGTTTAGGGTCTGCCTGCGTCCTTATACTTAAGGTGACCGTCTGACAGTCTCCTACCTTATCCTCTCTTTTCCTTTACAGTATCTGTGGGATCCAGAGCAGGTGAAGCAGGAGCAAAGTCAGACACTAACACAGACAAACATCACATTCTGTACAGGGCAGGAGATGTTTCTGTGCATGGACCAAGACCCCGACTACACAGTAGAAGAACATGGAATTCACCAAATGCTTGAGCAACTCAACCCCACATATCAGTTAGCAAGCAGAAAGTATTTCATGGACCCGGAGATCCCAAGAATCTACAGTGAAACTAGAGAGCTCATCAGTCCAAGACGGTGAATACTGACCCAGGACAACACTGACATGTTGGACAACCTGGAAGTGACAAAGAAGTTCAACAATCCTGAAGGAGTTCTGGTTGTTGGAACTTGGTATAAGAGGTTTGAGTGTGATATCACTGTGAGATCAGGCTCCATATCGCTGTTGTCTTGTTACGTACGTTCATATTTCTAAGGTGTTGTTTGAATGTATAGTACTACTCTATAGTACTAAGTACAGGATACTTTGACGGTTGGCAGTTATTTTTTGTCATGGTATCAAATATGTATTGAGAATTGTGGAAACTCACAGGTATCGGAATCGACGACCAAAATCGTGGTATCGTGACAACCCGCTGGAATGTCTTCCCTCCTCAGATTGATTGACAGGGAACGACATGAATATTCATGAGCGCAGTGGCACCAAGCTTTCTCACAGCCAGAAGAAAAGTAAACTTTGCCTGGGGAGTGAAGGGTGCTGCTGGCTTTCTTACTTCATGTGGAAATGGGGGGCTTCTATGGAAATCCCTGCAGGGACTAAGGAAAAGACTAAGGAAGGGAGAGCCCTGGGTCATGGGTGGTGGTGTTAGGGGAGTGGGCTGGCCGACAGGGGGGTTTGCCTGGCCTCGGGCTGGTGGGCTATGCTGGCGTTTAACAGGAAAGACTTTCACTGGTGTGAGTTCTTGGTGACGAAAAACAGATGGAAGTTGACGAGAGAATTCATGTGGACTTCTCGCATTGATTTGCGTGGCACGAACAAACAACGCAAAACTGGCTTGGAGGGTAAAAAGAAAAAAAACGGCATTGAGATTGATGCGCTGAGGTGACGGGTGACAGCTGAAACCCTGGGAATGGGTCATGTTGGTGGGGGGAGGATGGGGGCTGATGAGGAGTTGACAGAGGGCTCTTAGCTGTAAAAGACCACTGTGTGTAATCGCTTTCATTTGGAATGTACAGAGGACGGGGCTCACCGAGGGGATCAGTTGGCTTTCAAACCTTCTCATGGTTGGTTGTGGGATCATGTTGGACGGTGAGTCGTGGGTCCGACGCACCAGCGAACGAAATGGAAGAATGATACAAAGGATTGAAAAATATGGCGAGAGGACCGCTGGCAACACCCGCTGGCCTGAGTGGAAAAGACATTTCCAGATTCCTATTGACATGTTCAGTGCCTTTCTAACCTCTGTCCTATCCCACCCCTCATCCTCCAACGGTAACGGTCTTTGCTTTTGAAAGGAAATTAGTCTGTTTCTGAGGTGCTGAACCTTCTCCGTGGTCTTACAGGGAACCTCAGCTCTGTCATCCTCAGCTGAAGGTGTCCCCCCCGTCTCATCGGACCGGAGAGTGTGGGGGGGGTGCTTCACATCAGACAGACAAAGACATAGTAAAGACGAAGTAAATCACAGCCGGCGAAACCGCGTTAAAGCCGACTTCAATAGCGTCTATAAACTGCACCGATGCACCGATTTCTGGGACTTTCATCAGCAACATGTTGTGTTGCAGCGTGATGGAAAAGAACCAGACTGAGATGTGTGTTTGTGAGACTTGTACACACACGAGGTCACAGAGAAACACGGTGGAACAACCTCACTACAGTGCACGTCGGGGTCCTGAGTCGTTAATACACTTGAATCCAAAATGGGCCGTTTAGGATTCAAGTGTAAATGATCATGCATGTGAAGTCCAGGATGTGCGTGCGTGCGCACACACAAACACACACACACACACACACACACACAAACACACACACACAGAAAGTTTGGGAAGCCGTCAATGTGGGCTTTGTCAATAACATGCACATTGCGCGGTTGAATAAAGGAATGGAATAAAACAGCAGACCCCCCCCCTCCGTCTGGCTCTGTCTCCCTTATTCTCCGTCTTCTTCACACTCTCGTCGGCTCGGTGCCCCGCGGCCGTCCCCACAGCGGCTCTGTCGGCCTCACTGGTCGTTCCTCAGACGAGTCCTGTGGTGAGACCCCTACAATCTTCTCCTTGTTGCCATGGTGCTGGTGGTTTCCTGTTTGCCTCAGCATTGCTCATTGTTATTAGGACGACAAGGGAGACATGGCAGAGCCGGAGCCGGGCGACTGTGGCTAGTCTCGACTTTTTGTTCCAGAGGTCAGGCATGGGTGGTCAGTGGACGTCGGGTTTGAGGAAGGAAGACGACCAGGGGTGGTGGGGAGTTTAAGTAGTGGAAGACGAGGTCTGGCATCCTGATTCCTCCCCAGCCCCTTCACCTCTACCTCCATCTCCTTACCCCATAATGATCCTCTGCGGCGGGATGACCCAGTTCAGGTCCCAGAGTCTCGGGACCAATGCTGGGCCACAGCGAGACACATCGACCACTTTCCCATGGCCCCGGCGCTTCAGACCCATCATTACCATACCATTTAATATCCTATCATATAACCCCCCCACCCCTCAACACACACACACACACTAACTGAAAACAGCCTCCACCAGGGGGATGGAGGTTGGGGCTGCCCACAAATAAGCCAGGATACCCAATATCCCCCTCTTTTATTTGGACCTAACCAGCACATAGCTTCACAACAGTTCCCAGTCATTACGCGCTGGCCACTAAGTGGGGGCTACTGTGAATTGGGTAAATAATCATCAATGAAGACTTTGCAAGAGCATCAGAAAAATCAGAACCCATGTTGTTTTCATCCACTGCCGGGAAATGAGGTTGTGTTTGCCTTGAAAAAACAAAAGCTGGGTCAATGTTATGCAATGGTGGTTAGTGGTGATAGCTCCTCGTTTGTTCCAGTGTTCGACTGTCATATGAGCGTCGCTGACGGTTTCACTGGTTTTCGAGTTCCTGCGTTGGAATGGGAGACAGGCTGCTGAGATCTCGTTTCATCCCATGCCTCCCCCTATAAAAGAGAGTTTGGATAAAGTGATAATGGACGGGTCCAGTATGAGGAATGTTTGGGTTTGT
Source organism: Centriscus cristatus (assembly GCA_037832705.1). NCBI lineage: Eukaryota > Metazoa > Chordata > Actinopteri > Syngnathiformes > Centriscidae > Centriscus > Centriscus cristatus. The sequence goes on from JBBMJM010121409.1 coordinate 6,728, forward strand.
GTTTGCAGTAAACGGGAAAGAAGTGGATCATTTGTCTGTAAACACAAGTTAAATAAACTCTGAGTTCAAAGTGATTTGATCAAACCAGACTTTAAAGGAGCACCTCGTTCCTTCCCTCAAATCGGTTCCGGTTGTGTAAGATGACAAGAGGACAGAGCAGCTACCGACGCCGACACCGGTGACACTGAACCGGCCGTTAGCGTCACTACAGCCGTCAGATTCAGATTCCCTTTATTAATCCCTTTGGATGACTCCTTGGGGGAAATGAAAAAGAGAGTTCTTCACAGCGGACCGGTGACAACCTTCTGTTACAGGCTGCAGCTGGTGACGATGTATTTGCATTTGATGACAGTCGGAGGATTGTGTGAGGTCACGGCGACCCTCCCAACACCGATGATTCTTCGTAGGATGAAAGGACGAAACATCAACATCTCTCTCTTCTGCATCAGGCTGACGTGGCTGCAGTGGATAAAGAAAAACAGAATTGTTTTTGTTTTTTTTTTTTTCAGAGCACTTCACAGCTGAACGGCTGAATCAGAGAAAAGTAACTTCCAACAGTTGGTGTCTTTACTCTGATACGTCCATATCCGTGTGCAGCACATGCGGGGTCTTAATGTGTGCCTGTGTGCAGGCGGTGGGTTTCGGAGATAACTCTGGAGGGTATTGGATATCGAGTGTCAAGGAGCTTGTCTAAAGAGCTTCATTCACTGAGCTGGGATCCTGATAAGAAGCAGAGCAGAGCCGCCATGAATCCAGCCTCTGTTCAGCCCCGCACGTCTCTTTATGCTCCCTGTGAGAAAGTTGTGGAGATTTGGGGGGAGGGAGGGAGGGGCGCACTGCAGGATCTCAAACTTTAATTAGCTGGATTGGAATCATGAAGAGGAGAGGGAGAACTAAAGAAGAGGTTTCAGATGAGGCACGTAGGAAAAGTACGGGGTATGTCCATCCCCAGCAGCCCGTTTCTTTACTGGTCCGAAACAACTAATAACAATAACACGAGATGAGTGACGGCCCTGGATCGCCCCCCACCCGTTCACGTGGCTGTGTCTCTGTAAGTTTGTGTCCCTTTTGATGTTTCGTCCCAACTGTTTATCGTCCTCTAACTCTCCCATCTCCTTCCCAATCCCATCGTGTCACTTTAAAACAAACTACGATGACCTTTCAACTTTTGAAAGTCACAACCTACATGTCTCACCCAGTTTACGGTGAAATGTCCTCCTGAATTACCACATTCACTGGAGCTCTGAAGTGAACTTCAACCTCCTCGTGTTGCTCTGTCAACGGGTCCAGAGCAGATTTCTTCTCAAACTAGTGTCTGTGTTGGGTCCGTGTGCGTGACTCGACGCTCTGTGTTGGACAAACACATGTGTGATTCAGCGCTATCAAACTGTGGAATGTCGACTAAACGAGCTCTGTAATGACAAATCCTTCGTCATCATATATCCAATCCAACACTTAAATCATTTGTTGCTTCTGATGTGAAGCGCTCTGGGAAGAAAGTCAAAACCAAAAACAGTTTGAGTTTTACTACGACAATTCTCTGGTTATGAAACATCTGCTGCAACACTTTGTCACGAATATTTCTCTGACAGTGTTTTGTCATCTGAAGTATCGCTATGGCAACATAGTAATCATCATCCCAGGTCTTAAGTCATGGGAAGAGTCTGGTCCAAGTCTCGGTTTGAGCGTTGAAAAGGTCCAGAGTGACTGTGTTGACGATGTGTATGTGTAAGGAACCGAGCACATGTTAGTGTGTGTGTGTGTGTGTGTGTGTGTGTGTGTGTGTGTATGTGTGTGTGTGTGCGTGCGCGCGCATTTATCCTTCCACCTTTCACCTGTATTAAGAACGTCCCCCAACAACTACACACTCTGCAGACACACACAAAAACTACCTCAATATTCAAGGAAAAAAAATATCGGGGGTCTGAGATGTCGGAATTCCCAAAAGGCTGCAGAGATGGGGTCAAACTTTAGTCATATAAAAGGTCACAGCTGCTAAAACACACAGCAAACAAAATTAGGCCTGTTTGTTTTTGAAGGAAGCCCAGGTTACCCCCGGCCAAATAAACTTCATTCAATCCCCTCGACCCCCCTGGACTCTCAATCACCCCGCAGCCTTGGTCAGCACTTTTGTGCCCCACGCTGAGGCAATCTAAGGCCTGGCCTGTGTCACTTCGGCCTGGCCTAGCCTTTCCCTTACATAAGCCGCCCCCCCCCCCTTTGTGCTCACACCCTCCCCCATTCTCCCCCATCGCTTTAATCAACACACGCATGGCTAAACTCAGCTCTTAGTAACTGACACACAGACCGGTTAACTACGACTGGTCCGATGGTAAACGCGTGTGTGTGTGTGTGTGTGTGTGTGTGTGTGTGTGTGTGTGTGTGTGTGTGTGTCTTGATAGAAAAAAGGACATTTTCAACCTGGTTAGCGGTGTGCTAAGTGTTGCAGAAATGACTGAATCCGTTGTCTACTTGTTCAAATGCTTCATTGGCCACGTAGCAATAACCCGTCAGCTAGCAAACTTGACGCTAACGTCTCACTCGTGCGTGTTTTGGTTTCAGATTATAACATGTTCCACTTGCAGGCACGTCGGCCCGTTCAAACCAGCATTGTTACTGGCTCTTTGACAGGCGGTGACCTCTCCACAGAGAGGCTCGGGCCTCATTTAGTCTCATTAGTACCAAGTCTCTGGCTCCCAGACAGGACCGGCAGCAGCTCCCGTGGGGAGGAGGTGTGTATCTGTGTGTCTGAGAACACGGTGTGTCTCGTCTGTCATCGCTGCACACATGTCCAGCACATTACATCACAGTGACCGCACCCTGATCTCCCTCACATCCCTTATCCCCAACAATTGACCCCACCACCACTGATGCTCAATTACTTGTTGCACTGACCTCGTCGCACCCCGTTTACTCATGCATCAGCAGCACAGACATTCAGTTCCAGTGTCCAACTCTTACCAGTGACTTCCCCGTCACCGTGTTTCTCCTCGTTACATCATCTCCCACCACACCCGACCTCATCTTCACTGGGTTTCAAGTCAACCACACCGGCACTGGGGTTTGAGTTGCTCGGTCTGAGCGGGGGAAAGGGGAAGGTTTAAATCCCTGTGATTTCCTGCAGATTCACTTTCTTGTTCACACTAACGACCGGCAGGTTTGTCTACATGTCGTCATGTCTGTGATAAACAGGGGACACAAACTCAGTGATGAACTGCAATAAAGACGTTTTAAAAATGTCTTAAGAGAGAAGAGGAGTAGGTCTTGGAGCAGCGGACGGTCCCAAAGTGAACTGACATTACACCACGCTGAGGAATGAAGATTGTTGAAGTGGAATGGTTGAAGACTTTCCGATCTTGGACACCTTAAAAGCAATCTTCTCCCCGTCTACAGCCAGAACATTCACACATACAGACGTCAGCGGTCTTTGGACTCAAACGTCCACGGCCGAGCCAACGTTCACTTCTGTTCTGTGGCTCCGTTGACTGAAAACACCCAAGGAAACCTTCCCCATTACACACTACTGGGTTCCACGATCAGTAGAGGAACACCGATGAAATCATACGGCGATTTCTGGAAAAGATACGAAACCAATAGAAACAGAAGACAAAACAAACATGAGATGACTCAAAGACACAGACCTCAACTTTACATGGTTATATTTACCCTCCCTGACCACGAAAACACCATACTCGCCCCGGTCCCGAGCATTCACCCAGGGCGGTCTGACATCGGTGAGGTCTTGGTTTTCAACACCCTGGGCTTGAGGGTCCAGAGGGACGCTCATGTGTGGTGTATTAGGGCTGCTGAGACTCTGTCATCCTTCACATCAAATGGATTTACTGTGTCATCTCTATTATCTGACAAAGAAGAGACCTGTCCTTCTGACATGTGGGCAAACATGCGGTCCGTAGGCCGGTCGGAGGCCGGTCGGAGGCCGGTCGGAGGCCGGTCGGAGGCCGGTCAGGCGCTGTCTTCTCTCATCCTCGATGACCCTCGGATCACTCTGCTTTTCAGCGTCGCCCTTTTACTGCCTCTTTCTCTTTTTCTCGTCCTCGCATTCTAACACAATATGGTCACGTCCGGCCGATGAATCGATGGCTCTGTTCGCGGCCATGAATGGATGGGAACGAGTGAATGCAGAGGAGAAAAAGGCCGGTTGATGTGCAGAGACTTGCAGCAAAGGAATAAATGGATGTAATGGACTTGTGCAGATGGAAGACAGATGAGGTCAGGCAGAGTTTGTGAGAAAGATGAAGACAATAACTTCACTGCACCCCCCCCAAGGGCTTCTGGAAAGAGGTCAAAGGTCGCTGTGCTTGGGTGAGATTCATATCCGAAGCCCTGCTGGCCCTTAAACTCTGAAGGCTGGTAGCAGCTTTTATCGCTCCAGATTCTGTCACATGACCCCTGAATCCTCTCGTCACTTCATTTCTCTTCTCTCTTTCTCACTCATTCTCAAATCAGTACAGTCTGTACATGAGTTTAGATGTTAGTAGTTTAACTTTTACCAGGCAGTATCCGTACATGTGCTCCGTGTGTGTGTGTGTTTGTGTGTGTGTGAATTATATTGCCTCAGCTCCAGCAGGTTTATATTGCCGGTGCAACAAGAAGCCATCAGACAGACCCATGTCTACACCAGCGCAGTCAGGCGGAACAGGGAAGTAAACTAGAAGCTCTGGGGACTGTTGGTGGGGGAAACCTATATAAGTACCACACAGGGGGGCTTTTGAATTACAGTCTCGGTTTTAGGTGAAGGTCTGTGTTGGGTTAAGTCCTGATTGGGTGTGGGGGGTTGTTGGTCATTAAAGGGGGAGTAGGATGTCACACTAAAGGTTCTTAATCTCTTCTAAACAAGAAAATACATTCTTGAAGCCACGAGTTTCAAAAAGACAACAGAAGTCGACCCGGGTCCATGACGTGGTTCACAGAGACCAACATATCGAAGCAGAGGTTTCCTCGACGAGAGCAGGAGAATGTTCTTCTGCTGCTGCCGGGACGTTCGTGAAGCTCTTTTTTAGACATTTGGAGCAGGTCTGATCCAACTGACTGTGTTTACATTCAACATTTACATTCAAGATCCGTCAGGACTCATCCAGAGAGAATCTCCGTCTCCTGCTCCGTCTCCTGCTCCGTCTCCTGCTCCGTCTCTGTTCTCTCTCTGTGACAGGAAAAGAACCAGGCCTGAACCGACCCGTCCCAGCATCACATCCTCCTATCTTCAAACCGGTTCCCCGTCCACACCGTCCCCCTGAAATCGACGCCGATGACCGTGTGCGTGTTAAAGGCCGCAGTGAACTCTTGAGCTCCCTGACCCAGACGGAGACCCCCGGGGTGCTGGTGCGGTGTATCAGCGACGGTGGCGTTTGGCTGTAACTGAGCCAGTGACAGCTGCCGTCTGTCGGCTCAGTCTCTGTCATCAGCTCCGCTCGCGTACCAGCAGCGCGCACGTACCCACCGCCGACCACCAGCCCCCTGCCTGGACGCACAACTTCTATATATATAACCTGGATCACAGCGAGCTCCGGCATGTGCAATTGTGTCCGAGCATGGAAAGAATATAAAAATACCCTGCAGCGATGAACCGAGCGTTTGACAACATCTCGTTTGAGGGTTTAATTGAGGCGTCAACGGTCAACCACTGATCTTAGAACATACGAGAAATGACGTCTCCAGCGTGGACTCCGCTGGCGACTCCGACTCGTGTACAGCAGAGTGTGTAGTTGTTGTCGAGAGGTTGCACCAGTCGGTGCGTTTGCCTGTGGATGCTGCAGGTATGTGTGCTAATGCTAAAGGCTACCGAGAGTTCATGAGGTCAGACTCACAGCATTACCCTGTCTCTAATCACCAATCACGAGTCACACGCCCAGTCTATCTTTAAACATGCCAGGAGTGTTTGGGGTGGTGCAGAGCTCAGCTGACACATGTACTGTACATGTGGTGGCCGGCGTGTGGCCGCTCGGTTCACGTTTCCTACTTACGGCCGCCACCGCTGACATGTAGCTTCATTTCAGTGACATTTAGTATTTCACATTCGTGTGTTTTCAATTTTCCAGAAGCACGTCTCATCTATCAGGTACAAAGAGGGAACGGTGGTCCGTGATTGTTGTAGGACAACGCCGGTCCCGTCCGACGTCAGAGTCACAGACGACCTCAGAGAGTTGATCACGCTGTGACGTGACATCGAGGGGCGCGTTACACCTGACTACTCCTCTATAGGGAACGTTTGTTCATCCCCTCGTTCATTCACCATCCCGGTTGGTCTGGAGTCGATTCACATTCACACCGACAGGTGATTGACAGGGACCAGTGAACCTCAGCATGATGTTGGAGAGGATGGAGACTACACACAGAAAGAATCACACACTCTGGCTACAGACACTCGACAGTGGAACACAAAGTCTCTTCTGGAGGAAGTCAGACACGGCTCGTCGATCTCGTCCATCTCGTCGTTTCTTCAGAGTGACAGAGTCCAAACAGCCGACTGAAATCGACCCGGCCGATCTAACGGGAGATGTCTGCCTATGAACTGTGATTGGACCACAGTCAGAATGTTCTGTCTATATTAGAGCTGCTGATAGCTGATGTTTGAGTTTCTGCTCCAGAACCTCAGACTATGAGACCACTTCAGTCGACGGCGGAGAACAGACACCGTTTCATGCTGCTTCAAGCTGGAATTTCTTATTGCAAAAATAAATACTTGATCCAAAATAAAGAACATCATGTGGCTGCTATCAGATGACATCAGCAATCGCTGCTCAACCACGTTGGGGAAACTTCTCGGTGCATGAGATGCGTGTAAATCAGCATTGGTTGTGAGCTCTGAGGTCAGGGGCTCTGACGTTGTGGGAGTATCCGTTTCCAAACACAAACCACTCCGTCCGCCCTAATCCCCATGTCGCCTCTGCCCTCAGCACCCACTCCAGCACCGTCTTCTGGGGGGGCACAGGGCAGAACCTCGGGGTCGGGGGTCAAGGGTTAGGTCAGCTCCTCTGGCTGGACAATAGCCAAAGCGCCACCTGGAGTAAATCAGAGGCTGCTCAGGGGATTGGCTGTGACAGCCGACGTGACCAGGGCCGCACAAACACACCGGGGGCAAAGGATTCTGGGTAAAACCGGCACACGCACACACACACACACACACACAAATGTGCAGGCATTCATCACCTCTGTCAGCGCGGACCGTCTGCAGGGCCACAACTCACTTCCGGCCCAGAGTCACCCCCAGAACGCCCCGACCCGTGTGCGTGTGTGTGTGTGTGTGTGTGTGTGTGTGTGTGTGCGTGTGTGTGGGTGTGTGTGTGTGTGTGTGTGTGTGTGTGTGTGTGTGTGTGTGTGTGTGTGTGTGTGTGTGTGTGTG
>JBBMJM010121440.1:0-14084 GCA_037832705.1 Centriscus cristatus
CACTGGTCATGGTGCCTGTGTCAATAGATGTGTCCATCTGATCGGGGACCTGACCGGGGACCTGACCGGGGACCTGATCGGGGACCTGACCGGGGACCTGACCGGGGACCTGACCGGGGACCTGACCGGGGACCTGACCGGGGACCTGACCGGGGACCTGACCAGGGACCTGACCAGGGACCTGATCTTGGCTGACTGTCAGCGAATCAGCTGCAGGAATCGGCCTGCAGTTGTCAGTCCACTGTTTCCTGATGTTATCCAGAAGTTTCTTCAGCGACTTTCTGGGAACAGGCCTGGAGAGAGCCGCTGAAAGTGAAGAACACAATGTTGACCACAATTCCACCTCAGTGAGATTGAGCTGCAAAAACAGGACATCATCTACTTGGATTATGTGGAGGATCGGAAGATGCTCAGCCCGGACAAGATCCTTCTACAGACACTGTGTCTAAAACCTGAAAGTACAGTAGTTTGGCATCATGTGCATCTGCTTGTCTTCACCATTGGTGGATGTTTCCTCAGGACGTCCTGCTTCTGGCTCAGCGTCCCATTGAGCAATTTCTGATCCTGGGATGGCGATTTCTTCCTGTGTGACGTCCAGTTCTTCGTTCTGGCTGCTGGTGGACAGAGCTGGCAGAGGTTCAGGTACCAGCTGAACCACCGAGTCACCTCTATTCCCTGTGACCCAATCAGCACAAATTTTAAACAGGACCCATTCAAACTGAAATCCACTTTTTCAACAGAACGGGGAACAATCCTTACTCCTCTCTCCCGTGTGTATGTCCTCGAAGGCAAACTCCATCTCCCTCTGAAAGTCCTCCCTCATCTCCTGCCTCTTGTCCAGAGGCTGGAAGATCTGAGGCGGTATCGGTAACACCTGCTGTCTCGTCCTCAGCAGGTCTGTCTGCTGCATGTGCTCCAGCTTGACCAGGAAGCACTCACGACCCTGAGGAGACCATCGGACCACTTCACATACTCACCCTGAAGATGCATCTCCAGGAGGAACACTCTGATCGTACCTGCTCAAGCTGCTCTATCCTCAGAGCCGATTTCCCTCGGAGATGAGCCTTCTCAAGCTGCTCCTCTCTTTTCATCTCCTCCTCCCTTTGCAGGGCTCGCAGCCTCCTCATTTCCTGCTCAGCTTTCTCCTGGGCGTTACACTGTGACCACATCTACAGATTAGACACATGACAAAGCCTCGTCCCTGACAGGAGGACGTACCTGCGGCGAGTCTTCCTCTCTGTCCACTGTGACTTGGGACATGTGGTAACGCGTGGCAGCAAAGGTGTGGGTATCATACTTCTTTACTACATGTGACTGCCGGGAATCGACATCCTGGTTGAACAAGAAAAGACAATGTCACCGGCAGACACAACTTAACGACGTACGAACCAGTACATTTACCAGTCACTACAACTTGAACTAAACAAAATAAAACAATGATCACCATTTAAAAAAAAACAAAAAAACAATCAGATTCAACGCAGAGCTAGGCCTCCAGGTATAAACTCCCACTACAGCGTACGGTCCACGTCAGTTCTACACAGAAGCAGAAATAAGGCTTTGCTCCACCTGCCGACATTGGTCAGATTTCCAAATCACTTCAATGGGGTCTGGGGGAGGTGGTGGGAGTCTGGCCACTTTTGCCGATCTTTCCTTTTCGGCCTGCAGAGCTTTGTTTCTTGCATTGATGGATCTACAGTGAAAACAAACATGTTATGCTCATTGTGACACAATTCAAAAAATATCGAACACTCACCGGCTTTGCCTCTCACGATCTTTAAGCCTCTGTGATTTCATCTCCTTCAGAGCATCTCTGAAGCGTTCCTCTGCTTTGGCTTGATTTTCCATCTCCTTCTGGGCAATGGCTGCTAAGTCTGGTTCCTAATACAAACACAGTTGGACAGTTACAACATGTATTTGGGCACTGAAGAACAATCATGGCACAATGTCATGAACACACAGTTGGTCTCACTTGTTTCTTACATGTTCCTTTGCACTCCTGTGTCCCTGGCCAAAGTGCTGGAGGTTCTTCTCATACAAACGCTGCAGTGTGAGTAGTTTCTCACACCGCTGTCTCTCCCATTCATCCCTCAGCTCCTCACCCAGCTGCTCCAGTTCACGCTGCCGTCTCTGCTCAACATTTTGTCGGATCTGCAGTGCAACATATCGTTGCTGCTCGCGCACCTGTGGGTCAGTCACCACATCATCAGCCTAGGTATCAACACTGAAACAGGAAGACTTTCTTCTGGGCTGACTGAATTCTAACGGTCCCTTAGAGTCATTTTCAATTAAATCAATCCAGTAGCTTCTGTGCAAAATGCTTTTTCTTTAGAGCACAGGACAAAAAAACGTACAGTAGACACTAGTAAATTGATGCTCCGATAACTGAATGAGCCATAGATCAGTCATCATTTAGGAAGCTACTTTTAATAATGTGCTGAAAAGTTAATTATTTTTTATGTATCTATTCTATTTTTAAAAAGCTATATTTTAGAAAAACCTGGCAACCTGGCTCCTGTATTTGTGTGCTGCAATACCAATGCGACCCGACTAGAGGTCGGTATTTTGCACACAGTTCACCTTTATAAATAGTGTTCCACTTACCTGTTGTATGCGCAGTTTTCTCCTCCTCTCCTTTTCTTCCCGGATCAAACGAGCCTCCTCGTTGGGGCTCAGTCTTAATTTTGCCCTTCTTCTCTTCATTTTCTACAAATTCACAGGGACATTTCACAAAAAAGCACGCTACAGGAGATGTGGTTTTTGACTCTTGATGGGAGCCAGATGATACTTATATAATCTAAGAAAATAGAGGTAGCAACATAAGTGCAAATTGACATGAACATGGATGGATAGAATAGCTCATTCCCCCCTTAAATAATACATTGTATCAGATAATGACAAACGTAAATGACAAACCGTACTACCTAGCTGGTGTGTTCACCTGAACTACTTCACAACTCACGTGTCCTATGAAGCGTGGACTATTTGCATATAACAACAATGGCAATTCGTTTCTCATAGCGACTCGGTGCGAATCGTGCATTTACTAAGAGACGTTCAAAAGATCGGTCGCGTTCACGAACATGACATTTCTACAGGCTACAGGCGGGCGGCTAGTAGCTTTGTTAGCCGTGGTGCTAGTTGGTCTCCGTAACTTGATTCGGAGCGTTGCTCTGGGGGTTTAGAAACGTAAAACAATGGAACCTGATTTGAATGAAAAAAACAATCGGATCGTGGATCGAACCAACCTGAAACAAAGCGTGGACGTTACTTACAGTGACGTCAATTCCGGTAGTTTAAACTGTCCGCTGTTGCTGAAAGAACTGATGGTCGGCAGACGCCGGTGTTCCGATACCAGATTTATAAATCCAACTTTACATTGAACCACTTGTTCCCATCTTGTTTAACGGCGCAAAGTCACGCGACCGATGACGTATGACGCAGAAACTGGCTGCGCCGCCTGACCGTGCAAATCACGTGACTGATTCAAACCTGCCTATACTATTTCACCGTCAGTGATTATATATTCTCGATACATACTCACCAATGGAGTTTATCAGTAAAAAAGCGTTTCTTTGCTGTATCATGTTTCGCCACTCCATGTCACCATGTCACTGAAGCGATGTGCTGTATGAATGAACCTATTTTCAATCCAGTTGATGAAGTGGTTCAGTACTGGTTCATGTCCTTAGTTGAACATCAGTCCTTCTGGGTCAGAAACCTAAAACAACAACTGTTTTAAATAAATGAACATCAAAAGTCGATCGGATTCTGGTTCGTACTAACAGCGTGTGGATGACGTCAAATTCGGTAATTTTAAAATCCCCCGCTGGTGCTTGAAAGTGTTCCGTTAGTTCCTCAAAAGCCATTACGCATGTCATATCTGGATTTTTTTTTTCGCAGCAGAACGACATCAAATAATGTTTATAAAACAGCATCTGAAGGAAAGCAGCATGATGAGTTTCTGAGCGTGGCAGACGGAAAAACAAAGGAAACAGCTCGTGAATGTTCGTTGGCGTCACACTAGGGGGCAGTGGTGAGAATTTTTGACAGCAGTGAGGACCGAAGAAGGATATGTTCCAATCGCCTGATAGACGAATAACACAACTCCAGGGAATAACCTCGTTTTACGTGTGACTCTAGTGAACACGGGAGGTGAGAATCACTCGATTAAACTTTAATTTTGTCTTTACCACATCGCTCTTTTATTCTAATGTCTACGGTGGCATTAGCATGGAGCTAACAGTAGCTCGGTTGGTTAGCCAAACGTAGCAATAAACATCAAATCCAGCCTTTGTTAGCAATGGCTATTCGTTCAAGTCAATTACAGAAGCTTATTTAAGTCAGTCTTAAGTAGTTGGTCTGGGAAAAAATTCAAATAACTCAGGTTATCTGCTGATAATCTCCGCTCTCAAGAAGTTTCACTGATTGGCCATTATGTCAAACCTGTTTTCTGAATCGTGCCATCTCATTATTTCCAGTCGTTTTTTTTTATTTTTTTTTATCTTAGTCAAATGCATTTGTTTTTTCGATCATGTTATACATGTTTGGTTTGCTGACCTGCCTCGTGTTGTCCTGTGGTTCATCTGAATGACGGAATCCTTCTGCTTGACATTCCAGATTTGAACATGTCCGGTGGTCCAGCAGTGAGAGTCAGCATTGAGTCCTCCTGCGAGAAGCAGGTGCAGGAGGTGGCCCTCGATGGGACGGAGACATACGTCCCCCCTCTGTCTATGTCCCAGAACTTGGCAAAGTTGGCACAAAGAATTGACTTCAGTCAGGGGTCAGACTCTGAGGAGGATGGTGGGCTTGAGGGCGAGCCGAGCGACCGCGAGTGGGGCAAACAGGAGACTGAGGAAGAAGAAGGTACTCTCAGAAGAAAGCAGGGAGAGCTCATTGCTAAGGTTTTTATCTGATATCCATCAGATTGTCAAGTCACACTATGGATCAATAACGTTATGAAATAGGAGAATTTTCTGAGCTGTCACTGCTCTCCGTTCAATGGACGTTGTTTCTGTGAGTGATTCATGGAAGGTGCTGTAGATGATGCATGGATTTGCTTGTGTGGAATATTATTTCGTGTTGTAAAATTGAGTGTTACTGGCCGTTTGCTCACACAGGCACTGTGAAGTTTCAGCCTTCCCTCTGGCCCTGGGACTCAGTGCGCAACAACTTGCGAAGTGCCCTCACAGAGATGTGTGTACTCTATGATGTGCTCAGTGTGGTGAAAGAGAAAAAATACATGGCTTTGGTACCAGTGTCTCAAGATCCCTCGGCTGGAAAGGTAAACTGATGAATAAATAATCTACACGGAGGAGAACAACGACGAGACGAGAACAGATTTTTCATTCTAAATTCTGTTTCCACGCAGACTCCACAGGTTTTCCAGCTGATCAGCAAAAAGAAATCGCTGGCCACAGCAGCACAGCTCCTCCTGAAGGGAGCAGAGAAGCTGAGCAAGTCGGTAGCAGAGAACCAGGAGAACAGGAGGCAGAGAGACTTCAACTCAGAGCTGCTGCGACTGCGCTCACAGTGGAAGCTCCGCAAAGTAGGTGACAAGATCCTCGGAGACCTCAGCTACCGGAGTGCAGGTAAGAAGCCTTCTGATGTATCGGCCCGTCTAAAACCTGTCCTGCTGTGCTGAAAGCAGCCTGACTGTGTGTGCAGGTTCCCTGTTTCCTCACCATGGCACATTTGAGGTGATCAAGAACACAGACATTGACCTGGACAAAAAAATCCCAGAGGACTACTGTCCTCTGGATGTCCACATCCCCAGTGACCTGGAGGGATCAGCTTATATCAAGGTGAGAGGGGAACAACTCCCCACTGTCTCTGGGTGAAGACCTACTTATGTTTCTGTGTCAAGTGGACACGGTGCACCTCAGGCGTAGGGTACAGTGTAGCCTGACTTCACCTCTCCAGGAATGGAACTGCATCGCAGCTGCATGGACCTTCATAGACGTCAACATCACGTGACTTTCCCAGCTGTGGGAGTGGGACTTCTGTGTTCTCTGAGGAAATAGAACTGAGTTTGAGTGGAAAATGCTGCCGACCTTTTTGGAGTTACTGTGGTAGCAAGATCTGCTCACTTCTGCTATTGCTTGAAGTCAACAAAGGGGGAAAAGAGAAAACAGGACAAAGGTCAGCAACTCTCAGAAGTATGAACGCCCACAGCGGCGTGGGACAGATTGGGCTTTAGTTCTACTGACGTGTGTCTTTTCACTGAAGGATTCAAAGTTCACCTCCATCTTTGAGTTGTAAAAGCAGTGCCGTCCACAGGTCTCCATCCAGAAACAAGCTCCAGACATCGGTGACCTGGGAACAGTCAACTTGTTGAGGAGACAACCCAAAGCCAAAGTCGGTAAGGTGCAGTAATGTTTCCTCCGACACCTTCCTCACGTGTCTATGTCCAGACTTGCTTCCATGTTTTCCAACATCTCCAGGGACCCAGCCGTGGCACGTGAAGCTGGAGGCAGCGCAGAATGTTTTGCTCTGTAAGGAAATCTTCGCTCAGCTGTCCAGGGAAGCTGTCCAGATTAAATCCCAGATCCCTCACATCGTTGTGAAGAATCAGATCATCTCACAGCCCTTCCCAGGTCGGCACATTCACAGCACGGTGAATGTTGTCTGCTTTTGTACGTTCCTGATGTTTGCGTCTCTCCCTCCCCCTCACAGGTCTGCAGCTGTCCATCTCACTGTGCCACTCCACAGGCGAGAAAAAGACCCATCGGACGTCTCCAGAGAAACCCAAACCAGACGACCACCTCTATGTACTAGAGCACAATCTGCACCAAATGATGAGAGAGGTGCGTGCACACCAGTCAGAGGACGAGCTCCACTGTCAGGTCCTGCACCTGCTGCAGCTGACCGCTGGTCTCTGTTCCAGTTCCACAAGCAGCAGCTGAGTTCTGTGGTGATGCCTCATCCTGCCAGCGCCCCCTTCGGACACAAACGTCTGCGCCTGGCTGGGCCGCTGGCCTACGACAAGGCTGAAATCTCCAGCTTGCAGCAGAGCGAGGGGCTCCTGGAAAAGATCATCAAACAGGCCAAACACATCTTTCTGCGGAGCAGGTGACTGAAAGTTTCAGGATGTAGAAGAGCACCAGGACCATGTGAATCGTTGCTTCGAAGCCAATCAACCAAAAGGAACTGTCTGGATGTTTTGATACTTTGGGTTAATCACGCTCAATCCCTGAGCGATGTGATCATTTCGCCAAATGCTTCACGACTGAGTGACGTTCCTGTGTTCCTGTGACGTGTTTTGCGAACCACCAGAACGGCGCGGACCATTGATAGCTTGGCCAGTCGCATCGAAGACCCCCAGATCCAGGCTCACTGGTCCAATATCAACGACGTTTACGAGTCCAGCGTCAAGGTGCTGATCACCTCTCAGGGCTACGAGCAGATCTGCAAGTAAGTGGAAGGGATGAACATGGGGTTCTGCAGAGAACAGTCGCTCATACCTGAAACTGAGCGGAGCAAACCGTTCTCTCGGTTCTTCGTCATATCACCCTGCAGAAGGTTGATATACTTGATGAGTTTCTAGAACATTGTGTTTCACATATCCAGGTCCATCCAGCTGCAGCTGAACATCGGTGTGGAGCAGATCCGAGTGGTGCACAGAGATGGACGCGTGATCACGCTGTCCCACCAGGAACAGGAGCTGCAGGACTTCCTGCTCTCCCAGGTATCACTGCACTCCTGTTAGTTACTGGAAGCATTAGGCTCATCTTTTTTCTTTTTTTGGATTGAAGTTGTTCTTTTTTTCGTTTTACACATTCACACATCTCAGGCACACATGTCACAGTAAACCCCTGACACATGGTCCCTAAATGCCAACACAAGAGTAATTCACACTGTAAAATTAGACCAGAAATAGAAGTATTTAGTCCGAGTTAGACCACCTCCTCCACTCATCTCCTGCTCTTACTGTCACAAACGTTTCCTCCCATCGTTAGTTCTTCTTGCCAACATCCGTTTGTATCACGCTATTTCTGTCATATTTTCAGTCCACAGTTTAGACTGTGGTGGGGGATGTACTTTTCCATCATGTTCATCCGCGGACTTGACAACGACCTGTTGACGTGACCTTTGACCACTTCCTTCACCGTGTCGCTCCAGATGTCACAGCACCAGGTGCACGCCGTTCAGCAGCTGGCCAAAGTCATGGGCTGGCACGTCCTGAGCTTCAGTAACCACGTGGGCCTGGGCCCTGTGGAGAGCATCGGAAACGCCTCTGCTGTCACTGTGGCCTCCCCCAACGGGGAGTACGCCATCTCAGGTGGGTCAGGTGGGGGTTGTTCTGCTGTGAAAACACGTTTTACCGGTTGTAACCCAAATCGTGTGTGAAAGTCCCACTAGATTGTGTCATTTTCTTGTGCTGATGTTCAGATTTTCTACCAGTGGGCGCAATTGTTTGCTCCAGTTGCATCAGAAACGTGACACTGAGTTTTTCTACATTTGACAACGAATCAGTTGTGTGTGTATGAGCCATTGAAATGAACACAAACGATCACAGATGGAGCTGACATGTGCTGTTGGCCATGTCGGATTCTGACTCAGGGTTCAAGTGGACCGAGGCTGGATGTTGGTAGCTAATGCAGCGTGTGTGTCTGTGTCTGTCCAGTGCGTAACGGACCAGAGAGTGGCTGCAAAGTGTTGGTTCAGTTCCCTCGCAGCCAGACTAAGGAGCTGCCGAAGAGCGACGCTATCCAGGAGGGCAAGTGGAGCAATCTCAGAGGGCCGTACAAGGAGGTGCACTGGAGCAAGATGGAGGGGCGCAACTTTGTGTACAAGATGGAGCTCCTGATGGCTGCACTGACCCCCTGTCCGTAGACCCAGCCTCCATTTCTACCCGCACATATGTGCATACCGCAAATTTTTATAAAGAACTATCATGATGAAGCATGAAAATGAAATCATGAAAATAAAAAAAGCAAAGTCTGTCTGGACTCCAAATGTGTTTCTATGGTGACAAACTCATCACAGTAGAAAGGGAAGACACGCTGCTCCCTGCATCCCTCGTAAGAAGTTCATGAAAACGTCCTTATGAAGGTAAAGCTGTGTAGGTTTTGTTTGTTCTTTACTTTATTCTAATCACATTTAATGAACATTTCATCCCACCAGCCAAAGGTTAAAAATATCTAAATCACCCTTCAGTCTGAGCAGTCATTTGATCATTCTCCGTTTATTGACAGCCTGAAAGTCTGATACAGACGGTAAATCCCTCCTACCCCCTGAACTCTACACGGGAGGAGTCGTCGAGGAACAGAACAATAAATACAACGTGTGTTCTAATCCAACGTATTTACATCCAGTGAGATCAGCAGTGAAGATATTTGCATCCTGTACAAAACACCTGAAGCTCAACTACCATTTGGCAAAGAAAACAGTCCTGGTGTCGGTCGTTCCTGCCACGTGTCAGTCAAAGCGGCCGCAGCTCAGTGGCATCGTTTTCTACGAGGAAGGAAACGTCGTCAGTACAGAACACAACAACCGTGGTGACCTTTGTACTCAAACACACCCATGATTCAGACAAAAGACGACCTCAAGTCACATGATGTGTGTCTCACAACACAAACACAGGTGGGATGTCGGCTTTGTGCGGATTTGGGTTTGCGTGTGTCCTTTTTACCTGGCATCTGTCTCCTGCGCTGCCACTCCACTATCTTCCTGTAGGCTTTGTCTAGTAGCCACACGGCCAGCATGAGGAGGCCCGCCAGGGCAGCCAGGGCCAGCGCGGAGACAGACAGGTACTGAAGGTCCTCGTACAGCACCTCTGGGGGACACGGAGACGCAGACACAAGCTGAAGGAGCTCACAGCAGCCGGACGCCTTCTTCACCGACCGCTAACATTGGTCACTTGGGAAAGTCCTGGGATTTGTCAGTTGTGTTGCATTTTCTTTCTGGTGTCAGAAAACACCCCGACTGACAAGATGAGAAGTTGTACTTCACACGCTGCTGTCATTACGGTAATGATTCGCCTACGCTTCCGGCAACAGAAAATGGGATTACCGTAATACCATTTCTGGAACGAGGTCAGCTCCACTCACCATTCACCTTCAGGACGAACCCAGTGTCTCTGCTGCTCCCTGCGATTTCTGTCACCGTAACGACGTAAAATCCAGCGTCCTGCAGCCGCAGGTCCGACAGCCCCATGGAGCCGTTGTCGTAGGACTGAACTCGACTGCTGTAGTCCACTGTAATGTTGGTGTGCCCCCCCGGCTGCCAAGTCCCTATGGTGCGGCTCACCGCTCCTGACATAAAGGTCCATTGTATGGTGGGAATCCCGTTGCAGGAAACGTTAACAGAGAAAAAGACGTCCTCCTGGACTGACCTGGTGAGGCTCCTCTGGGGAGACTGGATGGAGATGGCTCCAGCTTCGGGGGAGGAAACACAAGAGGAGGTTGGATTACACAAACAGCAACAGAAGTTGGCAGTTTGGAAGAACTAGAACATAGTTCTAGACGCTCATATCCACCCACCATTATGTACCTACATGTATTTTATACTTTATAGTTCTCTTTTTTTTTTCTTTTTATACCGGGATTTCTCATGTTAACTTGACAGATTTCCCCTGTCGGGCCCCACCCCCAATGTGTGTAAGAACTTTTAGGTCGTGAAGATTGTCACCAGTCAGAATAGGACATATTGTTAAAACATTCCCACCGATGCATTCATAAAGTTTTGAGTTATTTTGCGAACAAACAAACAAACCAGGAATCTGATCGAGATAATATCATATTATTATACATGTTGTGAAGGCGCCTTTGTCAACACTCAAGGACGTTTGCACAATAAACCTCAAACAGCAAAGAAGGGTGAAGACAGCGACAGAACGAGCGGAGGTAGTTGGGGGGTCCGGCGGCGGGGGGGGGGGGGGTGACCGGCGGACAGACGCGCTAATTCTGCTGCGTCTGTGAGTTACGAGCTGTTTGTTGGAGATACGAAACCTGTCCGACCAGCTGACAGGTACCGATTTGAAGGGAAGCGGCTCTGGCCGGCCCTCGGTGAAATAGTTTCCGTGGGGGAATCTGGTTCTGCTGGTGCTGTGTTTGCTTAATGAGGCTCAGGTGAACAACTCCACCTGACAGCGCCATCGCCCACTGCGCAGTGTGGGAACAGCGCGTGTTGCAATCACGCGCGAGCCTTCATCAAACTGGTTTGAAAAGAATTCATCACATCTCGGGGGGGGGGGGGTCCGGAGCGGCCGTTGGTCCGATGTTCTCCGGAGAGCGGACGGTTGTGTGTCGACTATCCATGTTGAGACAGAGCCGGTGGGATAACTGCTGAATAACTGAACTTGGAGTTCACCTATGAACTGCCATGTTCCTCAGACTGAGCAGTTCGGTTCCCACAGTCCCGTCGTGTCAATGATCGGTCGGAAGAACTCACCGAGGTGACACACGTACAGTGTGATGCTGAGGACCACAGCGACATCTTGAACATCCCAGAGCTTGAAATGCAACATTAGAATCCCAGACCCATTGGTTGAACAGCAGCAGAAGAAGAATCTCCCCCGAGTTCTGTTACATTCTGATGCAACAAAGTCCTTCGTCCCAGGATGTTCCCGTCCAACGTCCTCGCGCTGACGCGTTCTGAGAGAAGTGTGTTCTTCGAGGCTTCCTCTTCCTCTCCCTTCACGTCTGGCCTGGATTTCTTTTCATACCTGTGCAGTGACTGGAGGCTGGTTCACACCTATCAGACAGGTTCGGCCGGAGATTACTGAGTAAACATCCGCGCGCGCTCTCTCTCGCACTCGAACACCCCCCTCCCCCCTTTGCCCAGCAGACACTCCCCTGTGTCTCTGTGCTGACACAATGTTGCAAAATGAAACCAGGACGCAAAGGACGGATCTCCTGGTAGAACACGTCCAACAGGTGAATGTTTACATGTGTGATCACGTGTCAACGGCCATTTTTATTTACGAAGAACAACAAGATCAGACTGCACGTTCAGGATGGCAGCGAACGAGCCCCGACATATACTGTACGTCCGCACATGTCTGATTAGTTCAAAGGCTTTTTGACTCCAACCGTACTCCCAGTGTTGTCAACTCCCCAGCATCGGAAGTAGCCATTGGCCCGCCCAGAAGTAGCTACAAGTCGCTAGACGAGCGAGCGGTCCAATCCAAACAACGTTGTTCTTAACCCCGCCCCCTGTTCTCAGCCCCGCCCCTCTCCCCCTGTGTCTCGTCCACTGCCCAGTGTTGCCAATTTAGCGACTTTGTCGCTATTTTTAGCTACTTTCTTTTGGACCCCCCACTAGCGAGAACATTTGACAAAAGCGACTAGCGACAAATCTAGCGACGTTTTTGGTGATCAGAGGCTCCAAATTAGCGCGGAGGGAAAAAAATAATTGCGCCGTTTTCTCTCTTTCTCTCTGTTAACTTACGAACTATTATGCAGGAAATACAACTTCAACCCTTCCAGGTCCGACTTCAAACTACATAATGCAATACCGGACGAAATTGTTTATCTATTAAAAATATTGTCGCAAATGGAATTAGGAAACCACATTTAGCCCCACCAACTATCAAAACTATCAGAAATGGTATTCTTCACAAATTTGATAAAAACTCAATATGTAAATGACACAAAATGTACTTAAAACTCCCTATACTATGGAAGCCCGTTTCCGCCAGTAAAAAAAAGCCTCATGGAAAGTCGAAATTATGAGATAAAAAGTCGAAATTACGAGATAAAAAGTCAAAATTATGAGATAAAAAGTCAAAATTATGAGAAAAAAGTCGAAATTACGAGATAAAAAGTCAAAATTATGAGATAAAAAGTCAAAATTACGAGATAAAAAGTCGAAAATATGAGATAATCTCAGTAAACAGTCACACCACTGCTGTTAGTTCAGTTCAGCCTCCTATGAAATGGATGCACACATAGAAGATTACCTCAAGTGTGGCTTCACAACAAATGAAATATTGTATTTGCTTGCTCATCAGCATGAAATTGTTTTGAGCAAATGAACGCTTGACAGGATTTTGCACAAGAAAAGGCTTTGGCAACGTAAGAATAATGGCAGTGGCAGAGCGCACATGCGCAGTTTCTCATAATTACGTCTTTTTATCTCGTAATTACAACTTTTTATCTCATAATTACGAGTTTTTAATTTTGTACTTTCGACTTTTTATCTCATAATTTCGACTTTCCATGAGGCTTTTTTCTTTTTTTTACTGGCGGAAACGGGCTTCCATACTATATCACCCAAAGCAAAAGAAACACATTTTAAAATGTTAAATGGCATCTATCCCTCAAAGGAATTGCGTAGAATAAGATTTAACATTAATGATAATTTGTTTACACTATGTGAAACTGACATTGAAACAACAGACCATCAGACCTTGTGTGACTGTCAGTTTCTCTGTGGACGAACGGTGCAGTTTACTGACAAAGAACGTCAGTAAACATGCCTGTGATCGGACCCTCAGCTCCTCCTGTGCGTTCGTCCTTTTGCCTTTTGGTTAAGATCAAGTATGATGTCTGTACTCCAATCTTTTTCAGTCGAAAGAATGCACGTATGGTAAATCCTATGACAAATACTGACAACACCACATTTACTAGAGCTCGTGAGTCTCTTCGTTTGCTGAACACGGTTCATTGATCCAGTGTGGGAAAGTACCGTAGTTGATACCGAACATCTACCGGTACACTCATACAGAACCTTCGGTTTTATATGACAAACGTGAACAAAGTTCACCTGTGTGTTTTGGGGCTTTTGGGATGAAAAGAAAAGTTGCTGAGCCTAACGTTTAAGCCTTAAAAAAGTCATCATACAGCCCTACATGTTGGATAACAAAAACATACCATAGCCCCATATTGTTTGACCAAAGAAAGAAAAAAAGATCAGTACATTTTTTGGCAAAAACAACTCACAGCCTTACATTTGTTTTTGTTTTTTTTGGACAAGACTTGTTCCCCCAGAATAAAAGTCATACTATAGCCTTGTTTGTTGAGGAAAATGTGAATTTTTAAAAAAAAGTAAGTAAGTAATTGCAAAGTGTAATTCTAATGAAAAATAAAACTTGTAGGACAGAACAAACACCCAAACTCAAGTTGTTTTTGTTTTATTTT
>JBBMJM010121469.1:2823-22864 GCA_037832705.1 Centriscus cristatus
TGCCAGCTGGACGAAGTCACGAAAGCGTCATTCGAAAGGCCCCAGTGGTCGGACCTACTGCAGATAACGCACTGCCGATTCAGAGCAGATGGAAGAACCCCCGCATCGTCACCCTCCATGCCCCCACCTTCGCAAACAACAGAGGACCGTGATGCCGCCCGATAATGTGCAGAGGACGATATAACTTTGTGGTGAATGAAATTCCTGGTTTGGTGGTTGATGGTGTGAATATGTTCCAGCCTGTCCCACTCTTAATGGGACACGTTTTGTAGACAAGTAGATCTGATGACTTTTACATGTGCTGACACTGCATAGATGTTGCTCTTATGTTTAGGGGACGTGTTTCTCTGGTCCCTGCACTTTGTGTCGAACTGTCCTCTCCTCCTCAAAGCTCTGGCCCTGATCAGAGGAGCGAGGACCACAGGAGAGGCCAGAGAAACTGGAGCATCGCTGATTGTCAGAGGAGGAGCAGAAGCAGAAGAAACGGGGGCTGGCTAAAAATAATGCATCTCCAAGGAGAGCAAAAATACATACATGCGCATACACACACACACACACACACCGAGTTAGCGTGAACGTACCGTATGTATAAGTATAAGTAAAGACATACACTGTATGACTGGTTAGAATGGAGAGAAACTTCTTTTGCTCATTGACTTTTTTGTTTTATTTGTTTAAACCCTCAAACCTCAACTATATAAAAAAAAACCCCAAAACATTTCCAGCCCGGATTTGTACTGTTTAAGCAAATGAACTCCAAATACTTGGTGGTTCAGAATGGAAATCCAGAGGTTTGGATGGTAACTCAGTCCAGACACAGCCTTTCATGTCCCGTTCTCTTCCTGTGACTGACAGAGAAGAATGTCTTGGGACGTGTTAGCCTCACACATGTAAACCCAGAAAAAGAAAAAAAAAAAACACCTTTTAAAAGCTGCCTGCGGTTCGCATCAGTGGCAAAGAATTCAGGTCATATGATATTTCAAAAATTGCCAACTGGTCCCTGCAGCAGCAGAGGAGAAGCCAACGATACTGTGTGTAAATTCGTAGCTGCTTCAGACTACCTGTGGTAGCGTCCTGTTGACATTGAAGAGCGGGGGCTTACCTTTGTGAGCCCAGACGCTCCCCAGCTCGGCCTGGGAGAGACAGATGAGGAGAACAGCACAGAGCCCCATTTCCAGCGTCAGGCTTCTCCCTCCTTCGCTAACTCTTTATCACTCCTCGCTCCTTCTTCTTCTTCTTCTTCTTCTTACCCTCTTGCTTCGCTGAAGGAATGGGGCGCCCTGCTTCTTCACTCCCCCACCTTTCGTTGTATCTCTTCTCTCCCACACACTGATTTTTGTCCTCACCTCAGCCAGTCGTCTCTCTCCCTCCTCGGCCTCTTTGTATATCAGAGTAACTTCTGTGCTGGCAGATCCATGGCCGCACAAGAGATGACAAACAGCTGCAAGCGTGGCAGATTAAGAAGTTGTACCTTGTCTGTACTTTGCTCCGATCTCATTATTTCATCCCTTAAAATAACCCTCCTTCCTCCTCACTCCCTCTTCTGTCTGTCTCTGTCTCGTTCCACGTGTTGGTCTTTGTGTGTGTGTCTCTCTCTCGCTCTCTAACTTTGTGAAAACCATCCCAAAGAGGACATATTTGTATACTCCAGCATTTGTCTTCTAAAACTGGGGGAAAAAAAAGGCATTTGGAATGTGTAAGCGTGTCTCCCCCATGTGGAAGCAAGCTGAACCAAAACAGATGTGACATGAAAACGGTTCGTTTGCGGCCATGAGTTTCTCATCTGCGGCAACAAGTTTAACACTGTAAACAATGACACAGTTACCACTGAACCGTTTTAAAATAGTTGTAACGATCAGTTCTGTGGTTCTCGTTTCAAAATCAAGCGTGTTAATTTAGAGAAAGATCCCGGCTGAGGGTTTAGAAACAGTAACGGTCGTCAGGGTCGCCACTCAGCGCAGGTGCCCATATGCCCCCCCCCCACCCCCCTGCGTGTGTGCTACATGCGACTCAATGGACAGTCCACTATGTCTAATCCAGGGACAGGAACACTTTGATTTATTGCCTCTGTTTTCTCCACTGATCGTCCCCAAATGATTGATGACAAGCAAAACGCACACTCCCTCCTGTTGTACTTTATTGGATTCCTCTTCTCCAGTAAACCACGCCGGCAGACCTCCATTAGCTTTAACACTTCATACCCGGGGTCCCTTCACCCTCGCCGACCTGTGACTGCTGCTTAGAACCATAAATCTCCTGTATCTTAAGAACAGCACACAATGCAGTCACGTGCTCATCTCCTTCCAAACATCTCGACTGTCAATCAACCATCTCCTTCTGCACTGGACGTGTTTGTATTTGCAGTTGGGAAGGCAGTCTCCTCGAACCCTCCACCATTCAGCGCTCTCTGTAGGGGGTCAAGGTCCATTACAATGGACAGAGATCACCCAGCCCAGAGTTTTTCTTTGGCCCTAATTACAAGACCCGCAAGTACGTTGATTGTGAAAGGGAGCACATTCATTACGAACGTCATTAGCTGAGTCATTAACACCGAGGGAGCATGTTGAAGACTGGAGACAGTTATCTGCTGTTGGCTTCGGGTAAATAAACGGGGGAGTGTGTTGCTGTTGGTACAAGCGTAGAACAATAATATGTGTTTGGAGGAACGTGATAAGAGAAGGGAGTGGGTGGTTTGGAGTCGTATTATTTCTACTTCAAGTCCATTCCCAAAGCAGAAGAAATGGTTGAGTTGTGCACACGTTCTTTTTTTTTGTCCCACTGATGCTGAATCTCCAACTGTTATAAATGAAAACTTGAGAAACAAATGATTCAAACACCATTCTGCGTTAATACACTCCTCCCAACTCTCCTCTCGTTAGTAAAGTTTGAATAATTATGTCTCAATACGCACAAATCAGAACCTGCATATATGAATATTTACATATAACGAATTGATCCGTTTTCTGCCATTGTGTCGACTAATTGACCAACAATTATGTCATTAGTCTGTGTTAGCTTGTTTTGATAAGGATTTAAGTACCTGGAGCTGAACTAGCCGCAGACTTACAATATCTACACATGTGATCTGTTCTGTCTGCCACTAAGGATATGTAAATTACTAACAATTATCCCGGCATCTTGGCCTGGGTGAAAATGCTGAGTGATAGTGACTGGTGGATGCTGAGGTTACTGTTTGCGCTCTTATCTCTAGAGGTTAGTTTGTGCTGTACAACTTTTCCAAATGAATCCTGGAATTATTGTTGCAACCACAAGTTTTTCGATGAATCCAGGCTGTGATGGCCAATGTCCACTTTGGGACACACTGAATAAAAAGCTTCCAAAAGCACATTTAAAAAGACCTGGTAGTTTATTTAAGGTACCAGTGCTCTGGCAGAGGTCTGCTTAAGTTCAGGCACAAACACAAAAATGTTATTGAAAGTTCCTGGTTAAGGCTAATTTAGACTAACAGAGCTCTGTGGGTCTCCTACAGTCATGAACAGGTGAATGTGGGTATGTGACACAGATTCTGTAGTGAACTGTTGTTGTGAGCTCGACTGTTCTCTGGAAAACAACGGGCGGTGATTGGATTGAGATCCAAACAAGATATTTAAGTACCCTCATGATTATGATGGAAGCAAAAAAAGAAATTGTGTGTGTGTGAAAATAATTCACTCCAACCTGATGTTATTGCACTACTGATTTCAAGGAATCTCCTTCAGCATGTTCTAGTTGTCGAGCAAAAGGAAGAAGAAGAAGAAGAAGGAAAAAAAAAAAAATATTGACCGTGTTTGTTCCCCAACTTGTCTCCCCACTATTCACTCCTCTTCTCCCCCTGAGAACTAATGGCTGATGGTAATTACATTTAATGAGATCATGGGGTCGTCTGCGGGGTGCACTTCTGCAAATTGCTCTCAGCGTGGGGTCCAGAGTGGGATAGGGTAGGGGGCAGGAGTGTTTTGGGGGCCAGTGGCTTTTAGCCGTCACTCAGTGGGCAGTGAAACATGACGTGCTCTGCTTTTGTCGTCCTCGTTTGTTTGTCTGGCAGAGATAACCACACAGAGGTGGTGCTTGTCTTGGCGCTATTGTGAGAAGCTGTTGTCAGCCCGTCACATCTGTCCATCCCCTCCCGGCCCCATCTCCCCTCTTTCCCTGATTTCCTGCTCCACGATTGGTCATTTTGCCGCTATTTGCAGGCTGTGGGGGGTAACCTGAGCAATTTAGATAATCCATTAACAACTAATTGTCTCCTCCTACCCTGTAGCTTGGACAAACAACCAGGTGGGGGGAAGTCGAGCCCTGGTGACCTATAAAAGCCACTGTCACTGCGATCCTGACACACTCCTGACATTCTCTGCATTCGCCTCCGATACACTGGACTTTTCTTGTCACCGTGGAGTCTTAGCCAATCGACTGTTGTTCTCCCGTAGCGTGCTGTCGTTTTGATCTGGAGATGTTGTGGAATCTGCGCATGGTCTGTGTGTGCTTGTGTTTCTCCTGGACTGAAGCACATATATGGGCCTGGATGCTCAATATGCCTCATACTCCTCCGAAAGAGGGGGCGATGGTGCGAAGAGAAAGTGCTTCCGGAGCCAAACCCACATCGGTAAGATACAGTACCAGAATATGATTCTTCTCCCGAAACAATACATTTTCATTTGAACATTTTCTAAAAGCTTTTGTATCAGGTTTCACAATTTTTTTGAAAACCATGATGTGGATGAATTATTATGTATTACATCTTGCAATATTTTTTCTTTCAGGCTGCGTGTGAGTACGACAGAGTCTGTGGGCGGGGTTTCTCCTGCGATCGCCACTTCGGCCTGTGTGTGCCTCTGCGAGCGGAGGGCCACTACTGTAGGAGGGACGCCCAGTGTGTCAGAGGCCTCAGCTGCATGTTTGGCAAATGTCATCGCAGCATCCCCAACGGACAAGAGGGTAAGCTGGCCGCATGCTGTTCTATAACAGTATTCTACAACCGATTGGAGCTGATCTGACACAGATTTCTTGGTTCCTTCCAGGTGCGAGGTGCAAAGTTGACAGGGATTGTGGGACGTCCATGTGCTGTGCCAGACACCACGGCGAGCAAGTGTGCAAGAGACGTCTGATGCGCGGCAATAGCTGCTATGTACCCGACGGTGGCTTGGCATTCAGCATAAACCAGATCTGCCCCTGTGACGAGGGACTGCTGTGTCGGGAAAACAAAGCCCAACAGTGGAGAGAGTGAGTAGAGCAGCTTTTGAGTCAGGCCTTGGAATGAAACGTGTAAAATATTATCGTATCGTCAGTGAATCACAAAGATGAACCTGAATTTGTTTTTTTTCTTTCAGGAAGGATTTTATTTACCAAGCAGAACGGACAAGTTGGACCTGCCAAGCGCCCCAGCATTAATGTTGACGCTATTTAAAGTGTAAATATGTTCTATTGTTGTATATATGGAAATGCATCTACATGTTTATAGGCATTATTTCATTTTGTATTTTTAACAAAAGCACTACTGTGTACAGTTGGGTATGATCCAGGTCAGTGAATAAAAAGAAAATCCTTCCAAATGTAATTATCTGTGTTTATTTTCAATTTCATGAAATTGAATGTGCACACCGTCGCCCACGAGCAAGTTGGAGTTTCTATAGAGTTCTTCAATACAGTATTACCACGCCCAGGTACCAGATAATAACCAGAAAAACCTTTTACATATATTCATATTACTCCTTATTATGAACTCATGTACCTTTTTACGGCTGCTCACTGCTCGATTTGCACTGTTTTTGGTCAGAAGCTGAACTCCTGTCATGGCAAAAAAGTTGAATCAAATCAAATCTGTTCTGACAGACATGACGGTAAAAAACTGTTGTCCAGATTTTCACAAATAAAATCCACGGTTCAAGGAGCATGTAAAAAATGTACATTTGTTGACACACACAGTAACTACACGAAGCCCAAAATTAATTAACAATACTCGAAACGGAACGGAATCATCTGTAACCACAATTAAACTATGACGACACATGATAAACATCAGCTTTTGACTTTACACAGAGCAAGTTGGAGCTCTTGAAACTGGAGTGTAAAGACACTCAGCGCATTTCTTGGATCCCAGGCCGTGGTTATATAACACAGGCTTCTGTTAGCATCAGCCGAAGCTGTAATGCTAGCTGCCTCTTGACCAACTCTTAGATCGGTATCTTCCTTTGACCACCAACTTAAGAATTCCCCAGTTGCTCCATTCAGATGCTAATCACCTGCAGTTTGCCCCTTCGCTTGCAGGGTGACTTGAATTGTCCTGTCGAGGACATTGGCGGTTATCATTTTACAGCCGTTCTTCATTTGGACTTTGTAAAGCTTGTTTGATTCCCCGAATGAAACTTTGTGGTAAAATACAAACTTCAGACTTCACAAAACGGGGAACATGATATCTGGTTGGAGAGAAAGTATACATCATTAAGTAGACGTATGTGACTGATATCAGTGATGTCAGGGAGAAGACGAGACACACATATATACACTAAAGAAGGTACATCAAACAGTTTTGTCTGCGAAACTTTATATTTCTGATTTCTGGGAAAGGTGGGGTCTATTATCTCCCCTGGTTGCTCTCAGCTCATCTAGCATCACATTTTTCATGAAATCCACCTTTATAGCAAGTTTGTCTGAGAAAGAGAAGGAAGAAGGTTGATGTTTGACAGTCTACCTGGTTATGTAGCTATGATTGGTTTGATGGAAGAACAAACACAAATCTGTCAAGAACCACAAGAACGCTACCTATCAAATACCTTAATTACCCTCACACAACAACTGTATTCCTGGCACAAAGTGGACAAATCTCCCCAATGCACATGTTTTGAAAAGACTCTTGACTGTGACTCCCGTGAGGCACTGGTCATTTGAAAGTCAATGTCTGACCAGCACAGAGACTCTTTGTGAGCAGCCCAACAATAGAGCTCTCAAACCTTCCTGCCACATTACCTACAACGGTATAAATACCTCAAGTTGACAAGTTGTCCTTTGGTGCTAGTGAAGAGCCATGACAGTCAACTGACTAGACCACGCAGTCTTCCTACGCAGGTGAGTTCTGAGATATTAACGAAATATTTCTTGATACCGGTATAAAGGTGGCATTTTTAAACCTGTTTGCAGAACCCCACAATGGCCTCTGTCGCTGCATTTGTTATGCTGTTGCCGGTTGCATGGACCTGTACTCCCCAAAAAGCAGGTAACAACGCTAAAATTAGTAAGTATTTTCTGTGGTTGTGTGTTATAAACAGTGTAAGATAGTTCTGGTACGAAATGACAATTGTTTTGATGCTTAAACGACTACCACTGACGTCCACAGAGTCATTATCATACATAAAGGTGAATGAGATCAAGTGTAATAACTGCCGATGCTCATGTCTTGTTTCAGACTATGTTATGGTGTCTTGTTTCCCCAACGCCATCGTAGCCAACGTCCCAGAGTGTCCTTACGGCTGGGACATCGACCAGCTGTCCCTCGGTGGTGTCTGTTACTCTGGTATACACAGCTCAGGCTACTACCGCTTCATCATTCCCGACCTCACGCCCAAAAACCGCTCGTACTGTGGCACACAAGCCGAGGTGGCGCACATTCCAAACATTTATTTACTTCTTATGGTGAACCAACTTTGACAATGTCTTCTTTCTTTGTCAATGATCCTCAGTACGTGCCCGGCAAAGACCCCAAGTACATCTTCTACAACTCAGTTGTGTCCAACGACACCCAGCTCACTGTCCGAAACCAGCCAGTCAACTACACCTTCAGCTGTACATACCGGGCTGCATACCTGGTAAACAACGCCATTTTCAGTCAAAGGTTAGCCGCTGACCCACACGATCAGTTTCGGTCTCATGTATGGACAGCATGTTCACACTAACCCAAAGACTTGCAGCGTTTATACGAAATCCTCTGCTTTTTCCAGAGTGGCTACAGTTTATGTGAACAACGGGAGTTTAGGCACTTTTAAGTCACAGTTGTCTATGAACGTGTTCACGGTGAGTAGCAGCTCCCAGATCCATCTTCTCAAGGGAAAGACAATATGTTCCATGCAATCCTTTTACACTGGGTAGGTTTGCTTTACCCCCCCAATAACAAACACTGAAAAAGTACCATTGAAATACTTACATTCGCTAGAACTCCAAGTTCTTGAACACCAAGGAGGCTCCCTTTGTGATTGACGCCTCTGAAATCGGCTCAGAAGTCTTTGTTGGCATTGAGGCAAAAGGACTGAGTAACAGGTGCAGTGACTTTTTCAAGCATAGGAATGATTAAAAACGTTACCGATTCATTAAGACGTACTGTACCTGTCAGATTCAAAGTCGTCATCAACAACTGCTGGGCCACTCCGTCCCACTACTCAACGGACAGAAAGAGATGGAGCCTCATCGTGAACAGGTACAGTGGCCACGTCAAAGAATGACCAAGGGTGAATTTCCATTCATTTCCTTTTCTTTCTGCACCACTTCACGTCCTCAAAGAAGAATTTAACTGTCGTCCAACAGCTGCTCCTCAGACAACACCGTGACTATTTTTGAGAACGCCAAAGACAGCCGCTCCATGTTCAAGTTCAACTCGTTCCGCTTCCAGCGCCTGGAGAAAGTGTCCACGGTGTGGCTTCACTGCGAGGTCCAGGTTTGTGATGGAGAGAGGATCGTCTGTCTGCCCGTGAGTCATAACATATATTTAACGTTATCTATGTCCCAAAGTTGCTGAGAATGTTGAGAAGGGCTGTTTTATAATTACGGTAGTTATCAGATATTGCGATTTGAATGTAGATTCAACGTCTCTCAATTTTGCTTTGGCGTTGTTTCTTCACTGAAGAGCTCCTGCTCAGCCAGAAGTCTGTCATCTCAGGCAGAGCCGAGTGGCGGGATCCTTACAGCTGAGTTCCACATTAAAGGTGCAGTTCACCAGCGTATCCATCTTCAGACATTCAGAACCTTAGTAGTAGTGAACTTAGATGTTCAATCAGATGCTGTGGGGTATGATTCCGTCTTTGTCTCACGACAGCTAGTGGATCCTCCAATGATGGCAACAGAAGAGGTAAATAAATGTCATATGACCTTTATTCAATTAATCATTCAGTTAAATTACACTTTTTGTGTAGATGGATTTGATATTGTCCATCCACCATTGTGCATCATTGTCCTTTCTCTTTCACATTTCTGTCTCTCCTTCACTTCATTTTCTTGTCCTTCTCCATCACAGGATCATCACTTTTCATCGTGCTGGCGATCCTGATAAACACATGTTTTGACTGCATAAATATATTAAGAATGTAGTAAAAAAAACAACAACAAAAACAGCTGACACTGTCATTTACCAATGCAGAAGTACACAGTAAGATGGTCCAAAGAGAGAACAGTTAAATCCAAACCAGACATAAACACATGCTTTGTCTCATCATCTAAAGGCAGTGTCCTCTCCAGATGGACTCCTGAATACACCGGAAACAAGTTCTTTAAATGTGCACCGTTGTCATCGTGGTTTCTGTCACATGTGTGTTGGTTCTCTTGCCTCTTTTCTCTCTGACCATCCCTGTTTTCTTCAGAAGAGACGTCACAAGTTTATTAAACATTGGTCCAACCGGTTACTAGGTAAAAAAGTGTCTGTTCATCTTATGTTGAAGTGTACCTCTGTCGTCTGCTGGAGGCTGTCAGCTTTTGGGGAACTGTGAGCAACCGGAGGAGGGTTGAATCCATGTTTACTAAGCAGCCAGTAGGTCTGATGAGAGCCTTTCCCCTGCATGGACACAAACACACACTGATTAGAGGCAGACTGGGAACATTTCAGTGAAGAGGGGAGATCTGTCTCTGATATCACCTTCATTTCGATTTTGCCTCTTTCTTCCAGTTGAAATGAACCGGCCTGGACAAGAATGTCCGCCGTGCACTGAGAGATGTGAATCTTTAGTGCTGCACGCAACAAAAGGGCATTACACATTTGAACGCTTTAGTCGTTTACTTTTCATAGAGAGTCATCGAGAAATCAAACTAAAAGGCTGAAGCTGATATTTCTGATATATTCAGTGCTACTATATTTACGTTGATTTACTTGACCATTTCAAACCCCAATAAATCTTTGAGTCTGTAAAACACCACAGGCATAGATAGATAGATACTTTTATTCATCTCCAGGAGAACCTCATCTGAAACCTTCATCCATAGCATTCAGACAGTTGTAATATTGATGCTGTCGGCATTTGCACTCAAAACACATCAGGGTCCTCATGTGCCAGTTCACTCACGTAAGCTGTTGCTTTCCATACGAGAGGCCATGTTCACCGTGTCACCAAAGAGACAATAGCGAGGCATCGTGCTGCCGACCACGCCGGCAACCACCGGACCTATGGTATAAAAGCCAAGAGAAGCCACACGTGCATTTCAATCTCTCAAATATTTTATTTAATGAGAGTAATGAGACTGAATGTGCATCATGTCTCATACCGGAGTGGATCCCAACACGAATTGCAAGACTGTCAGTTGGCATATGGCGGATTTTGAAGAGCTTGATGGCGCTCAGAAAATGCAGAGCCATCGTGCATATCTCCAAAGCGTGTTTATTGCCGTTGCTGATAGGTAGACCACTGGCTACCATGTATGCATCACCAATAGTTTCAACCTGAAAATGATGGATAACCCGTCTTAACTTTTCCTTTTTGTAACAATCAGACACGTTTATTATACACGACAGCTCGGCATAGAGGGGTTATCTGTGACATACTTTGTAGACGTCATACAGCTTGATGATGTCATCGAAGAGGCTGTAGAGGTCGTTAAGGAACGTTACAACCTCCATCGCAGAACTCACAGAACACATGGAGGTGAAACCCACAATGTCAGAGAAGAAGATGGTCACCAAGTCGTAACTACGTGGTTCCACTGACTTCCCTGCCATCAGCTTATCTGCGATGTACCTTCGACCAATCACGTCAGACGGTGGTCGTGATTAAATGGCCATAGCTCGTCGAATGGTGAGGCTGTTTTTGTCTGTTACCTTGGTAACATGCTGGAGAGAAGGCTGTCTGCGCGGGCCTTCTCGGCCGCGAGTTGATTGGTCCTCTCTTCCACCACCTCCTCCAAGTGATTTGCATATTTCTCCAACTTTTCCACCATATTGTCCAGTATATTTGCATGACTACAGTGGGAAATAGGAACCATAAGTGGAAGATCAGTCACATTTGGACCAGGCAACAGGTGACGATTTTCACATATGTCCCAGTATCCAAATTGCACTTGTAGTAAGTAGTGTTGTACCATGTTTCCTTCTATTACATATGAGAGTATATTAGGATGTATTATGGTAAACAGACAGGTGAAGGTTTTCACCTGTCTGGGCTACTGTCCTTCAGCTGCCTCCGTATGGACCCAAATGGAGGTCGGTGGTCAGGGTTTTCGTTCCAGCAAGCTCTTAGCAACGTGTTGATGCTCTGATCACACTGCAGCTCGGACAGCGGTGGTCGGAGGGGTTCCCCCTGGAAAGGTGTCCGCAACTGCATAATAATCTCTGCAAAGACAAGAAGTCATAGTTCTTCCATGAGTCTGTTGCACAGAACTGGTCCTGAAAACAGTTCCAGGTAAGAACTTTTTTTCAACTTTTTCTCTGCTCTATGTACAAAATGCTTCTCCAATCCCCATCAGCACATGAATGAATGAATGAATGAATGAATGAATGAATGAATGAATGAATGAATGAATGAATGAATGAATGAATGAATTGATGCTGACCTTTTGGCTCCAGGTTAATGTCATGATATGGTCCAGCCTTAGAATTGTTCATGAGTTCCCACATGATTATGGCAAAGCTGTAAATATCTCCTTTGGGAGTTCCATAGACAGGAAAACCGAGCTGCCTCAGAAGTTCCGGAGCTGTCCAGTACATCGCTGCAGCACAGACAGCAAAACAACTGGTAACTAAAAAGTACATCCTTTTCAAAGCCATGCTGCGTTAGAATATTACATTATCGCCACTTACTGACCTTTATAATTTGTATTTTCCAGTGGGGTCATTGTGCATGTGCTGCCATATTTAAACTCCCTGAGTCCAAAGCCGGACAGTTTAATCTGCAGTCGACTGTCAACCATACATGTGCTGGGCTTCAAGTTCCCGTGAAATTTCAGGCTACTCTTGTGAATAAACTCCATTCCCTGCAGCAGGTTTGAAACATTATGAAATATTTTCATGAGGACCTAGTCGTAAAGGTGCAGTCTCTTCCTGCCTGGATTTGTGTTAATAATAGCAAATATTGGTCTTTACAATTTATGTTATGTAACGTAGTGAAACTAGAAACCCTGTTACATTCATAAGACCTACATTGACAATGTCATAAGCGAAGGAGAGCTTGAACATCCCGTCTAGCTCCACATCTGAATCCTTGAAAACATCCTACAGAACGAACAGAGACGAGACCAAAGCATGAATGACATTTGGAAAATAACATTCTTATCATGGATATGAGTTGTCCTACAATGTGTGTTATTTTAACCTTTCTTTAAGAAAAACAGGGTTGATACTGACCCTCAAGCTGCCTTTCCGGCAGTACTGCATGACCAAACACACATTTGGTGGCTCAACACACACGCCAAAGAACTGCACCAAATTCTCATGTTTCATCTCCTTCATCTGTCTTGAAGAGTTTACAGTGGTTAGGAAAACACTTTTCATTTACATTTTCACTTACAGCACAACCGTTATGTTCCAATGGTAGAACCAAATGAATATTACAACTTCAGAACAGTTATGTAGAATAATGGGAGGAACATTACCAAATTGAATTCAGCAATAACCGAGGGTCGTTGGGAGTGATTGACAACATGGCTTTTGATGTACTTAATGGCCACTTGATTCCCCTGTATGGGATTCAAGACACAGCATCTGAGCAAAGTTCGAAAAGTGTGTTTCCAACAAGTTGGAGGTCGCCGAAGGAAAGTGGTACCTGGTAGAGACCAATGGTGGCATAGATCCGTTCTTTGCCCGTCTTGTCCTTGAAGCCGTAACTGTTGTTGGAGAAGGTGGACTGAGAGCCTCCGCTGCCACTCTGACTTGCTGTGGTGCTGAGAGACAAACCTGGAGCTCCCTGGAGGAGACGAAAAAAACCCACCCCAATTTGTTGAATATACAGACTAGAAACATGTCTGCACTTTGTGAAAGAACAGTCCTACTGGCTCCCTGATGATGGTGATGTCGCTGTAGTTGATCAGCCA
This sequence comes from Centriscus cristatus, assembly GCA_037832705.1. NCBI lineage: Eukaryota > Metazoa > Chordata > Actinopteri > Syngnathiformes > Centriscidae > Centriscus > Centriscus cristatus. The sequence continues at coordinate 16,036 of JBBMJM010121469.1, forward strand.
CCAGCGCGAGGCATCGAGCCTCGTCTGCAGTCGCAACTTCTGCAGAACGAGGACCCCGATGCACAAGACTGCAAGCACACCGATGATGGGCAAGGCCACGAGCAGAACCAGCAGGGAGATATCTGTGCCCCAAGATAAAAAGTCTTAAGGTTGTACACAAATACATGGACTCCTTGGTTGGTTTGATGTCATGGATACCGTTACTTAGCCATTCACAGAGCTCGTTGTTAAAACCACATTCAGGATTATCCGATGGGGGTTTTCCTTGGGGCCAGAACACGGAACCAAATGAAGATGTTGGGCTGAAATAATGTATTATTTTTTCATGTAAATCTCACGTGAGAATGTCAATGTTAAGCAGGTTCTTGCATTACGCCAACATAAAAATGTTTCTCACCGGACGTCCTTGTTGTGACTATCAAAATGTAGGATGGGCACAAATTTAGGAACGCCTCCAACATGCTGCATGTCATAAATGGAATAGTCCACATTTCTTTCCCCCTCTTCATCAAAATGGACGAGTCCAGATGCGCCTGCAGGACAAGTGGTCAGTGCACGAAAATGTTGTCGGCAAACAACGGTGTATTTATTTATACTGATTTTTTTTTTTACCATAAAATCGAATGGTTTTATTCTTGAGTCTTTGTAGAAGCTGCTGTCCATCATGAGGATCCTTGCCATCTTTGAGGACTTCCTTCAGTGCCATTGCATAAAGAAGTACCGCGTCATGCAAATAGGCCGAGTAGGGGCTAACCTGAGACGATAGAATTAAAGCGGTTGAGGCGATGATGAGATGCATGTTAAAACAGTGGTTTCATTACTTAGTGTTTATCTCAAGAGGCAGTGGGAATGCTACTCTGGAGCTTTACCCCTTCAGAAGCATTTATGTTGATTGAAAAGTCGTTCTTACCTCCCTCTCAGATGTGAGGTTGCTGTAAAACGGATGCCCTCTGAGTCTTTCAAAAACTTGCTCAAAGAAGTCGTAATACTCGTAGCCTTCGTAGGACCGCTGGCCGATGATGAAGGTCATGTCAAAGGTTCTTATGGAAGCCTGGTTAATCCCGGTGCTCAAGGCATATTTCCACAAGTTATCCTGCTCAGAGTAACGATAGTGAGATAATACATTGGATTATTGTTTCTTATTTTTGCTCACAGTCGAATGCAGAAATGTTACATATTACACCTGTAAACAACCTGCCACCTTGTTCTTTAGATTCACAATGGCACAGCACATTTATTTTTGAATTCAATGTTTTACTCACCACGTCGGCACTGACCTCAAAATGCTGCACCAGGAAGAACACATACTCGCCCGTCATCAGGCCCTGTCGCTCAGCCTCCAGCAGCAGAGCCAAGGAATCCTCCTTGTTCGTTAGCACCACAATCACTGGAGGGTCACAGGACAGTGACAGTATTCACACTACCGCTCATAGGCTTCAGCAGCTTCAAGGAAAGGTTAATGTTACCTCTCGCAACTGTGGAAATATATTTTACATTTCTGTGGAGGAGCTGAGGGTTGCTGGTGTCGAACTTGACAGCAGCAGTCAGTTTGAATTTGGCCCGAAGAGGATTCTCAATGGTTTTCCACAGGGAGTCGACCTTATCCCAAGTGTTTGACTCTAACCCGCCGCCGATCATTGCGATGTGTGTCCATCGGAAGAACTCCAAGGTCTTTACCAGGACCTCGGCGCTTCTCTTTAGAGGGGGCACGACTTTGATGTAGGAACTGTAAATATCACTGTTGTCCATCTTGGAGGATTGTCCCACGAAGCCAAACATGGGAACGTTCCAAGTGGATGCAATAAGACCGGTTACCTGTGGTGCGATAAAATCACGTTTTCAATGTGAAACCACAAAAACACGTGTTGTACAAAGACACGCAAATATACACACAAATATAAATGACAAGGTCCTTGCCAGAGAGGATGTCTCAAATACATGTAAATACATGCTAGATTTGCATTTGTAATAAATCTTGACTCAGTAGTAGTTTCTTGTATTTGCCGATCTTACACCAGCAGTACATACCTCAGCTTCCTCAGGACAAGCTGGACCAAAGAGTGCAGACACATTTTCTCTCCACGCCAGGTCAATGAACCCTCCCAGGGAAACTTTGGGATTACATTCTGTGTCTTTGTAGATAAAATCCAGACTATAGTTCCCCAGGAAGGAGGGATTGGTGTTCACCTTCTCCACAGCTATCTGTATGGCGGCGCCCAGGCGGAGGGCGCTGAAAGGGAAGGACGTGTTCCAGGGAGCCTGGAAGGCAATCAGCAGCTTATGAGGATGAGACGAGTCGGTGGAGGCAGCAGCTAACGTGAGCGTCAGCTGAAGCACCAACACATGTCTCATTCCAGAGGAATACATGCTGCCGTCATGTTCTCTGCCTCGTGTCACAGGACTTAAATACTCAACTCCCTGGTGATGCTGGACAGTTGTCAGGGAGGGGAACATGTAAATATGTGGAGCAGAGGTGGGTGGTACGTGAAGTCCCTCATCTTTTCTGTCTTCTGTGTCCTCTAGCGGACTGCATGTCAATCCCCATGAGACCATGTCTAATAACCCCACCACAAACCACACACGCTCGTCAGGAAAACGGTAATGAGAATAACTCAGACTTGTGGATTTTAATTGTATTTTCACTTAACCTGACCCAAATGTCTTTAATGTTTTGTAAAGGATTTTGGATGAAGTTTTTGGATCAGTAATCCTGAAATGAGGAGAGATCTGTTTGCTTCATTTTAGGTTGAACATATTTGGGGCTTTTACCAAATCGCATTTGCTGAAGGGGCTCTGTTGGACTGCTTGGGAAAAACTAATCACCCTATTTAGTATAACATCATAAGGACATCTTGGTTAATTCACAGGAAACTGGACTTGTAGTTTGTTTGACGCTGTTTCCAGACTTCTTCAAGCCTCCGGATGAGGAAAAACGTCTTCCAAGTAAACTACAGGTCCAGTTGCCTACGAATCAACCCAGCAAGATACCGTGACCTGGATGACTGACAACGTTCATCGGCGACATGATAGGGAACTGCAAATACAAGATGTCACTGATTAGATGTTATCAACCAAATTCCAAAGGTGCAACTTCCACTTATCACTCAATTTCATACATCTCAAGTCAAAGTTCATCACAATCATAAGCATGTTTGTGTCACAAACACAGACGTGTGTGTGTGGGGGCGGATTAGGGTTTTAGTGTGGCCTGTCTTAATGAAGGACAGGGGGGGTGATTGAACGTCTCAGGAGAGCTTGCTGTGAAAGGAGGCAGGTCGGGCCCTGCGCCGTGCAGAGAACCTGTCACACCTGTGTGCAGTTTGAAGTGTTAATGACCACAGGTGGGCAGACTGACATTAGTGGTGTTGCTGCTGCTTCATCTTTTCCCCCCTTAGGGATCCCTGCTAATCCCTCCAGGTAACCTCTCAAAGCTTCTTGTCATAATGAACCTTTACGTTCAGGTTGGCAGCGGAGCTACTCTTAACCAGAGATGGTGTACTCTTCACTGCATGCGTTGAATGAACTATGCAATCACATCTTTGTTGGTGTGATTGCCTGGCTCACTTCTGGTACCTGACTGCTTGTCCTCAAAAGTGTTGAAAGACATGTTCATGTCCTGCCAGCAGTCTTTTACACTGACTTGAGGGTTCTGAAAGAATAATTTACAAATGCGAACAACCCGCTGCGGCATCTGCTCCGTTTATTAAAAATATAAATCTGTTTAACTGATGAAGCTGCTGAAATCTATTACATGATACATGATAATATTGCATTTGACCAATCTAGTTTTGATGTCTAAGTTTATTTTATCAGTGGGACTGATGCTGACCAAGGTTCAAAGGTTCCTGTAAGTGAGGGTGTTTTTATGAGCTCTTCTCCTGTTTCACTCGAAGGAGCAGAGGAAGAGGATCTCCTGTGTCTGGTCGTAGAGAGAAGCAGCCACAAGACCAACATCAGGTAAGAGTCTGTTTGTGTAGGATGATAGAAACTTTCTATGATTCCTTTGCTACTGTTCACTGACAAACCAGTGATGTGTTCAAAGTAACAGAGGGTTTGACATCAAGCTTGTTTGTCATCCTTTGCATAAAACCTCTCCGGTTCCTTTAGTGCCAGTTGTAACTTACTACACTGAGTTATCACGGCCACAGGAACAGGATGCTTCATTTGAAATGATGAACGTTAGCGCTGTTTCATAATTCAGCCACCGTTGTCTGCACCAGTGAGTTCACTGTCCAAAACATGTCACACACAACATTATTATTAAGATTTACCGGTGTAAAACGTCCTGCAGATGTCTTGAGCTCTCACAGAATGCTGGTTGATGTCCTGTATGGTCCAATACTCTGTGGAGCTTCCTATCACTGTTCATGTGCTGACATGTTGATATTCTGAACATTTCACCGATGGAACCCTTCACCTTCATTGATTAGAAGGTCCTGTTGTGCAAGACTGTTGACTTTGACCCAGAGTTATGGAGACGGTATCATCTTTGAGTATGAGGCTCATTTCAAAGTGAAACTTGTCTCACTCTGCTGCTTTCCAGCCGGCTTTGGATCATGGATTTCCTTTTCCAGTTGCTCTTCTCTCCTCTCCCGACTCCGGTGATCATCTCCCTGTTTGCCCTCGCGGCTGCGACCTTGTTTTACCTCAACACAAGGCCTCCTCCGCTCCGGAGCCCCGCTGACCTCCACTGTCAAACTGTTGGGATCAAGGTGCGGAATGACAAGCTGTCTGAACATGAATGCAGTGTTAGAGAGTGTCTATTGCTCCTAGTTCTTAGTTTTGGGTGTTTTAATTGTTGGTCACAAACTCCTTTTTTTAGGATGGAGCGAGGAAGAGTGCAGCACTCGAGAATAACAACCTGCTGGCGTATTACTACAATGATGCCAAGACCATCTATGAGGTTTTCCAGAGGGGTCTGAGGGTCTCAGGTGACTATAGACGATATTACAGACGATAATCCCAGTCTGTTATGTCCCTCTGTCATCCACTGCACAATGACTATGCTGGAAAAACTACAAAGAAATCAAGTATCTTTTTTAAACAAAATAATTCTCACAGTAACTTCACAGTAGATTTACTTATTGACCCCTCAGCGTAAACACCACTTAAATTCAAGTCACTTAACTTTCTTTTTACTTGAAGTAATTGAGTATTCGACAATGAATGCTACTAGAAAGCATTTATTGGAAGCAATTGAAAACATACATGTGTTCTTTCTGATTTAAATATTTTTTTAATTTCTTTTTCTATTTTACACACTCAGACATCTCAACCAGCTGTTATAAGGCCCTGGCATGTGGTAATTTGTATATAGAAATACATCGCCACAGCTATAATACCTCCTCAACTCAAATCAATAAGTGGGATTATTATAATAAGCAAAAAAAATAAAAAATCACAATACGGTCATCATTATGGCTCCACTCCTCATTCTTTAGGTAATGGACCGTGTCTGGGCTACAGAAAACCAGGAAGGCCGTACCAGTGGCTCAGGTACAAACAGGTAAAAAAACAAACAAACCCAAAAACCGCAAAGGCCAAATCATGACAGAAGAGTTGAGAAACTGAACTTTACTCCACCACCCTCTCCATGAAGGTGTCCGACAGAGCCGAGTACCTGGGTTCAGGGCTCCTTCAGCAGGGCTTGAATCCCAACCCAAACACTTTCATTGGTATATTTGCTCAGAACAGACCAGAGGTAAGTGTGGACTCCACGTTGCAGTCGGAGGTTGGTTTCAGACAGATGGTCTCACTACTTCCTGGTCATCTGCAGTGGATTATAGGTGAGCTGGCATGTTACACCTACTCCATGGTAGCCGTCCCCCTGTACGACACCCTGGGTCCTGAGGCTCTTGTGTTCATCATCGACAGAGGTAACTGGACTCTCTACACCTTAATGCTGCTGATTGTGAAGTCTGAGTCAATTAACCCTTTGGTCCCCAGAGGACCTGTGCTGTGTGCCCGAATCCCCTTTTTTCACATTTATCACACTAATCTGAGCTTCATCTCCTTTTGACATCTGGGCAAGTTGTCACATGACCTGTTTTGATGAAGTCAACTGTTTATTTCCTTATGACCACTGGTGTTTTCCCACTAACGGTTCGTATGTTGTTTAGCGGACATCTCCACAGTGCTGTGTGACAATCAGAAGAAGGCAGAAATTCTGCTGGAGAACAGGGAGAAAGGCCTGACCGACGTGCTCAAAACGATCGTCGTCATGGACCCTTTCGGCTCTGAGCTGGTTGAGCGGGGAACGAAGTGCGGGGTGAACGTTTTGTCCATGGAGGACGTGGAGGTAATGCACGTTACTCATTAAGGTCACTGCTTTGTCATGGAATCACACATCTCTTCTCCTCTGAAGGCTCTGGGGAAAAGTAACATTCAAGCACCAGTTGTAAGTTGCCTTTTTTTAAAAAAAATCACTTTTTCTGAACATATTCTTTCATTGCGTTGTATGTTAACCTACTCCTGTTATCATCACAGCCCCCAAAGCCGGAGGACCTCAGCATTGTTTGCTTCACCAGTGGCACGACAGGTGATCACTTTCTACTCTATCTTCACGTCTAACTGTCAATGTATCTTTCAGCCTGTGGAGGACCTAGTATTTATTTAAAAATTTAACATTTGAATGTCACGACTTGACTATGTTCGGCAGCTGCCATATAAAAGTAGTTGCACTACCGTCTTGTCTAACTTTTAAATGATTATTTCCTCAGGAAATCCCAAAGGCGCGATGCTGACCCATGAGAACGTGGTCTCAGATGCTGCAGGTGTCATCAAAAGCTTTGAGGTACGAGGCGGTCGAGGGCTTTTCTGGGGTTTCCTT
>JBBMJM010121507.1:0-14073 GCA_037832705.1 Centriscus cristatus
TGTGTGTGTGTGTGTGTGTGTGTGTGTGTGTGTGTGTGTGTGTGTGTGTGTGTGTGTGTGTGCGTGCGTGTGTGTGGGTGTATCCCTATCCGTGTGTTGTGCGATCGTAAGACGAATGTGAAGATGTGCTACCATAGTTGAGGCACGCAGTAGCGGTGCCTCATCCTAGGGGGCACTAGTGAGCCCAAGGAAACGTCTTACACTCCGTCCTCATCCGCAGAATAAGACAGCTAGCGACACAAACTACAGTTAGCAAGTCAACTGCAGAAATCTATTGGTTTTTACTGTCCAAATGGAGGATTACATAGTTATACTCAAACAATGTCCTGAAATGGAAAGTCAATCGAAGAAGATGGTAATAATTAGAGAAAGACCAACGATCTTCATAGAGACAGACAGACTTTTAAAACTGAGGTACGATAAGCGACATTTCTGCAGACATTTGTTCAGAAGGAGTGGCCTAGACTTTTTTTTATCAAAGGTAAGAGCGAAATAACGTTTTTTAATTAAATGTGGCTCAGTTTGGATGTGTAAAGAATGCTGACTTTAAACATAACTGTTATGCTAACTGTTGACAACCCTGCAACAACCTACAACGGTATGCTCATATCTTTGTAAATCTTATTGTGATGAAGTCAGCGCACCAATCATGAACCCAACCGCACATCACTACACGCCCCCATCTCTCCCTGTAGAGGTGTCCTCACTGTGCTGATGTCCTCTTTTTCCATGTGCATCTCTTCACGTGTGTCTATATTTAAGTCACTAGTTACTTCTGCAGCGTTAGTTCACAACAGTTCATGTTGTGACGACATACTACTAAAAAAAACAGGTAAATTATTAATTATTACTGATAAAAATAATACACTAATAGTAGTAGTAGTAATGAATGATTATAAATAAGGACGTATCATAACATATGATAATATATGTACAACAATGTGTCTTGATAGCAATATCTTATCCGAGATGTTTCGATATTACATGTTTTAGAAGAACGGATGAACATTTTACGCAGAACTGGGATTCCAGACGGCCAACTACGTCTTTTACGTCGGCGCCGACAAAGCAGGAAGCGGAGACGCCGCAGAAAGAAACACGGAAGTGAAGTGAAAGCCGTCTGCTCGGACTGGCGCTGCTCCCGAACAGTGACGTGAATGTAAGGTAGTTCACACGGCGTCAAGCGAAGCTAATGACTTTAGCCATTCGGCTAACTGCTCACACATTCACTGAAAAACAAACGCTTGTGAGGAAAAAAGAGGGAGGTCAGGGAAGAGAAAATATAGTAAGTATCCTCCGGAGTAAATGTCTAGGTGAGTAGGAGGAGGAGGACAGAGTTCAGAGAAACAAGTGAGAGGTGTTGACATTCCAGCACTTGTTGTTATTAGCATTATAATATATAAACAGAGGGGGCTGTGTACTCGTACTGGAGAAGCAGAATTAAGTGAATGGAGTCTGAGAAACCAGCCAGGACAGGTATATGCTGAGGTGTTTGCTGTTGGTAAATGGGCATTAACTTTTAATTTGTTCTCTCAGTGAGTAGGTAAGCAAACGAGGAAGTGAAATTCCTGTTTACTGGAATGATTTGTGTAGCCTGTTTATTAGCAGACAATTCCTGTTTTTCCTCTTTCTTGCACCCCGTGTTGTGGGAATATTACATCAGAGGTGTAATCCTGTGGATATTACTTCTGTGCTAATGTGAGAAACTAAGTCATGGATAAACTGTCCTCTATGTACTTTCTTCATGGTCGTATTTCATCTGACCCCCAGAATTGTTATCAGTCACCATGGACCAGAACGAAGAGGCTCAGGAAGGAGGCGTGGGGCTGACACCGGAGGAGCTGCCACAGATGGATGGTTCATGTGATGCGTGCGAGCCTGACGAAGCTCAACTGGCCACACAAGTGTGCCACATTTGCAGCTTTGCCTTCTGCCCTCTCCATGCTGACAGACATACCAGCAGCACACGGCACCTGCTAAAGCCTTATAACAACGAGGGGGCACATGCACTTCAGTCTAACAGCAACTCCGGAGATGTAGCTGGAGACAAAGCTGAGGCCGACATGAAGAAGGCGGCCGACGGTCTTGAGAGTGGTGATGCTGAGAGACCAGATGGATCCAAAAATGGTCTGCCAGTGGAAGCTGAGGGTGAAGGAGTCAAAGGTGCTGAGGCCATGGCTCCTCAGGAATCTGGGAAAAGGGACACTGTGAGGGTGGAGAGACTGCGCTGCAAGGTGCATGGGCAGGAAGGTTCCCTCTACTGCAAATCAGATGAGAAGATAATCTGTGTGGTGTGCGCGATGCAGGGTGAGCACCGTGGGCATGAGATTATCACACTTCATGAAGCCTATGTCTGGCAGAAGGTGAGTCGCACAGTCAAGGGTTATATCCAGTAGGATGTTGAGTTTAGCATGATTGCAAACCCTGTTTAGAATCTGATATAGTAATCATGTATCTAACTTATATAGTCCACCAAACACCCAGGGACCCAGCAGCCAGACTAGGATGGATTTGAACCACCAACCTCCTGAGCTGATGCTGCTCCATAGTAGTAATATGTTGGAGTCACCACTTAACCTCAGCATGCCTATGGAGGTAGGAGGAAGCTGCAGAACCCAGAGAGAACCCACACAGACACACTGTATGATTGCAATTTCCATACATTTGATGACAAATTGCTTCTAGTAATGGTTACGGCAAAAAAGCAAAAAAAATGTTTTGACTGAAACCAACAAACAACAAAAATGTACTAGAGTTGTCAGATTAAATTCAGAATTCTGACTTGAATTGCAGAATTCTGACAAATTTATGGTAATAACATTACTAGTTTCCCCCCAACTTTGTGTGTAATGTATACCAACGTATTCAGCGTGTGCCTTTCAGGCTCTCTTTTCTCATTTATTCTGTTGGATGTCAATAATAATTGTAGGCCCCACAGTCCTTGAACCAGCAAACCCAAAGCTCTATATGGGCTTTGTAATATATTTAACATAACAAATTCTCACGAACACTCACATGATTCATTAGTGAAATGATTGAAATATACAGCTGTAGAAATAATATACATGAGAGGTGCAAGAAATTATTTTCACAATATGAATGTATTTCTTGGTTTATTTGGCTTGTTGCCAATCCTGGCTGCATAAATCAGCCGCAACGCTCTGAGCAGTGAATTTGTCAGTAAAACAAAACGAGGGCAAAGTGGCTACAAAGTGCACTGTGCATCTGGGTCAATATGTCGAACAATTTTAGATTTTGTCTGTTCATCCAAACAGTTTACATTTTGAAATAGCATTTGTGTTTTAGGGGACGTGAACACACACACACACACACACACACCCTTTTTGGCAGGGAGCAGCTCCATTCCAGAGGATTGTCTGGCCAATGTTTCCCATCATCCCGAGCAAAAAAGGCCATATTTTAGCAGCCAATTTATAATTTACTTCTGACAGTTACTATCCAGAACCCAGTGATATATTATATCAGTCACTGTTGAAAATAAATTTGGTTCTCGGGATGAAATATGATATTTGCTTCCATCACATTTGTTTGTTTAGGTAAAGGTAAAGCTCAGGAACCTGCAGTAAAATATATCAACAAACCTGCAATGAACACACTTCAACAAGCTCTGCAGAGCCGTTCATTTTAGACAGTGGTGTATGAGCAGGGAGAACACATGGAGGGCAGAGGTTCAGACGTGTGAAACACTGACCTTCACCATCTCGACTTTTCAGAGAAAAATCAACGGTGTATAAACCATTTATGAAAACTGTCAAGTGACAGTACAGATTTCTCCAAAACAAAATGTACTTGTGTTAAATTGTGTCCTTTCCATGACACAGTTGGACTCATCTCTACTCAGTTTGGTCCCAGACACGTCGCTGTCCATTACATTTCAGTACCTCGTCGACGTGAGTGGGGATGGCACAGCGACTGCGTGAAACTGCTGTTAGGTTGTCTTACAAACACGTGGAACAGTGTCGAACAGAGGGGATGGTGAAGTTGCTGCTCAGTGGGTGGCCCTTTGTCCCAGACAGAGCAGGAAAGAGAGACATAGACTAGAGTCAGTTGACTTCAGCGCTGCAGGTCGTCTGTACTTCATTGACGGACCACACTGCAGTTTTTGTGCACATCGGCTATGTTGAAGGAGCATGAGACGAGGAGAAAGAATGGTCATTGTGTTGCTATTGGTGATATTAAAAAACGCAAGTAGATTCTTTCTTTGACAGTAGCGTTTGGGACATCCCTCTCTCTTTAGTGACCAATCAGAGACCGTCTGTAATCACAGTAATCGATGTACCAATGATGAAGGTCCAGCTGTGATCATTTTTATTGGACCTGTGGAGCAACCTTTTTCATTGGCTTGCACGCTCGCCCAACATTTCCTGAAACAGTTAAGGATTCTTGACATTGAGAAACACCTTGAGACCCTCTGAAGGCCCCCTTCCCTGCAATGAATCCCACAAGTCTAAAAACAAAAGCTGCACATTAATTGAAACAAACTCCATGGTCACAATGTTTTCAATGTCTGTGCTAATATGTCCCATTGGAGTCTGACATTATCAGACCAGGGAACACGTTCGGTATGCGTCGCTGCACACCGGCGCTACAGGTGCAAGGGCTTTGTTCTGGATTCATATTTTTGAATAGTTAACAGTTTTGTTTGTGAACCTTATTCAACTCTTGTACAACAAAGCCGCTGCACTGAGCCACAATGGTAATGACCCTCATGGTGTAATTTATGGAAGCAGAGTGGTGTTCTTTGCCCTGTGGCTGTACATCTGAAAAACAAAAGTAGACCACATTAGTTGTAGCACTCTCAGCTGGCTGTCTCTTACTACAGGGCCACATATGGATCGGCGAGAGACACAGGCACACACACACAAAGCCTAAGGCCACATTATTTACCACAAACCCACTTTAGCTTTTATCCTGCTTCCTGTGAGTGTATTCATGTGAAAGAATCAATGTATGCTGTACTTTGCATTTATCGTCTAGCGTGTCAGTGTTTTTTGTGTCAGTCGAATCATTAGGAGTGGGGATTGCATGTCAACATGGTGAAAGCGTCCTAAAAGCACTTCGAAAGTGCTAACGCTAACATGATCTTCAGTTGAAAAATATTGCAATGACGATTTTTCAGTTCACCCACGCCTTCACAGTTAACACAGAAATGACGTGAACCTCACCAGTGTTTGTGTAATTGTTAAAAGATTTTGCTATAAACCTTTTAATGTGATGACCTATTTGTTTGTGTAGAACAGAGAAGGTTGTGATCTGCTGGCTTGCACCAAAGAGATGGGTGAGAGGATCATCACCAACTGGACCAACCCTGAGGTGAGTCCCGACATCATAGCACAGGTATCACCAAGTCACACCAAAAATACTACTAATCTTACTAAAGATGGCTGACCTCGAGTGATCTCAGTCTTTTTAATGAGCCACACCTAACTCCTGTAAATGAGGTGTTTTCTGTTACAGTAAAAGGTAGATTTGACATCGGGGCAGAAGTACTGACGGTGTACTGTTTTCGTTAAGGTCGGTCAATATTTTTCTGTAGTTTTAGTGGGAGGCGTGCTCAATGGAAAAACACTACATAAATATATACAAGCACCCATTCATCTGTTAATACCACAACCCCTGTCACACATTTTGGTTTTTAAGTGTTTATGAATTTGAGTAGCAGTTAAAATTCTGTCTCGTGTTTGTAATCAAAGTAATTCGGCGTTGCAAAGATAATCCGTTCTCGCACAAAGGCAGAATGTCAAGATGCTGATTTAAAAGCCATGACAACCACGCGTATCTTATGGGGTCAATAATAGCTCACCACAAATCCCAGTAAACAGGGAGATGTCTATGAATGTCATGTCCACAAATTGCTGTGGATAATAACTTTAGTTCAGTTACCACAACCAATCCACTGCATTCCCACAGAGATGTCACAACAGCAGCTCATTGCTGGAACGGTCATCGACATCTAGAGAGTTCAGAGTCTGAAGATTCTCTTTTTTTTCATAAAATAACTGCAGATAAAATCTGACTTCACTTGTATGTGCTGCTGAACCAACCAGACTGCAAAACATAGTCACACTAAGAACTCAGTGGCAGAGTAGAACTGTTTTCAGCTATTTTCATCTTTATCCCACATTTACATTCCACAGATGTTTTGCTTTTCCCACATCTGTTCGGTTGGAATCTGGCCTCCTGTCTCACAAGTCACCTTTCTCCTGATATCAGCCAAAACAAAAGTTGTTGAAGCAGAATTTTCATATCTGGTCAACCTTGAAAACAGTGGGTGGGTTTTTTTTCATCACAGATGCCACATTGGGGGCACGTTCTATCATTGACAATAAAACCTGACCGCAGGCACATGTATTGTGCAGCGAGCGATGTGAAAGTGAGCATCAGGAGGAGGGCTGCACAGATATAGGAGGTTTCAGCTGTTATTTATCATTGACAGCAGCCGTGCCTGCTCTCTCAGATGCCCCAGCATCCCCTAGATACGTTCTCTGTCTGAACCCACTGGAAATGGAACACAGGAGCGCTGCTTAACACCTGCAGAAGCGTCAACCAAGTGCAGTAGCATAATGTAGAAGGTTAATACGACTGGCCTGTGAGAGGTAACAAGTTTACTGGCACCCAAACCGAGTTCATGTCTATTATCATAGTGAAATATCACTGCTACCTCAAGGACTTCCTGGACATGAAGTCAGGACACTCGTCAAAACCCACTTACCTGCTCGCTCACAGGGAAATATGTTCGGAAGCATTATGTGGATTTGTCAACGTGTCCTCTCCGCACTGTCAAATGTCAGCATTTCTTATCATGCATGACAGGCAAGCATCGGAGTGAAGGCTCTTGGCGTGTGTGTGCGTGTGTGAGAGACAGGGAGAGAGACGGAGACGGAAACAGAAGTTTGAGAAGGTTGAATTATTTGGTGTAGTGATGTCCTAAAGGACTTGAGAGAGGAAATGAGGTGCGAGTGTCTGTCTGTGAGCATTGATGCTTTCCTTATCAAATGAAGCTCGTTTTACTGACGCAGGTGTGGGGATTGTTATCTCATGACAGCTCACATCTCTATCCTCCACTGGGGAATGTAACAGACTGCGAAAACAAAACAGTGGTGAATCAGCCTGCACATTAAATCATGGCGACCAAAGGCACAACCCGGAATGACTTGATAGCTGTCATTTGGCAAATCGGCTAGTGCTGCCCCCCACATGTGGGCGCTGGATAAATGTGACCGGTCACAATTGTGTGTGCGTGCACAGTGATGACATCCATTTTCTCTGCCTCATAAAATCGACAAGAGCAGCAGACACATTAAAGCTGTCTTAGGGAGCCGAGGCTGAGGAACAGACGGGAGAGGCATGAAAAGACTTGGCTGCTGTTGTTGGGTTTATTCAGCCGTCTTTTTTTGTCCTTCTCTACCTCATCCCTTCCTTCTTCCGGTTCCTCTTTATTCTCCCCTCCCACTTTGCCCTGAGAGTCTCTTTCTGTCTGTGCGTGCAGCATTTTAATTGAATTACTCGGTGTCATTCCCCAGAAAGTTGCTTGGGTGACATTGCTCCACGCAAAAGCAATAAAGAAGAGTTCAATATTGAAAACAAAAACTACAAAACTTCCCGGCTTACTATTGCTTCAAGAACTGCTTTTCATGTATGGCTGGGTTGTGTTAGAGGCTAAATGAAGACTCAAATATCTGGACGGAATGAAGGATGTTGTGAGTGAAAGAGTAAGTGGTGTTCACTTGGACCAGGGCCACTATTGCCAAGGGCAAGGACAGTTCAAATCCATTTACTACTAATACTCTATTAATGCTTTTAGGTCTCGAAAAAACATCACACAAACTAACTAGGTAATTTCCTCTGGAGAAGACTCAACATTAAATGAGACATTTGTTCCTTCAGATGTGCCTTCTTTCTTCTTCTTGCTGCTTCTGGAGGCCATGACCTCATGTCATGACCTTATGTCAACTCCTGCATTTTCAATCCTGCAATTGAATGGTCAAGGAAGAAATTGCAGTGATAAAATGTGCTTGTTGGATTAACTAACTAACACACACACACACACAAACAAAGAGGCTTCTTTGTTGCAAGTTGTTTACTCTTGTTTTCCCACCTTTGTTTGTGATGTCTCACCAAAGGATGTGACACACAGATGTTCAGATGTTGTTCCACGTTTTGAATGTTTATCTATTTTCGGTTCCAACCACTTTGGTCCTTCTTCTTTTTTTCAGCAGCACAAATAGTTACCATGAGCTTTTTGGCAGCTGCACACAAAGCACTCTCTTATGTGAAGTTAATTCTATTTGAGTGTCTCGCTGTATTGTAGTCATGTGAAGTATCTGCCATGTTTCCCACTTCTAGTCAACCACACATTCCAGCTTTCTCTTTCCAAAAATACATTAAAAGTCAAAATCGGCTTTCTGCTCGCTGATCACCAGCTGGCATTGTCTTGAGGATTTTTACAGATGGGCATTACTGAACTGACAACCTTTTTTTCTTTCTTTCTTTCAAGACAGTCACTCTTGAATGGAATAAATAAGAAATACACATTAGAAGCTGGACTCAAATAGATTTTGGCTTTCTAATCTGTCGAGTCTGTCGATGTCCTACTTCTGCCTCGGCTCTCCCTCATCCCCTGTCCTTATTCCAACTCTGACCTTGTATGCAGTGTGCCCCCATCTCTCCTGAGGTTTCATTTCGTGGCCTCATCTTGCAGCAATGCAAATCAATATTAGCGCCGATGAATGTGTCTTGCCTGGTATCAGGACAAATTCTCATAGAAACTCTGTCAGTGAGTAAAAGGTCCAAGGGCAGAGGGCTCCTGATCCATAAACACAAAGAGCACTGAGCCAGGATCTCGGCTCCCATCTGCGTCTGGGCTGCAGGGTCTTGACGGGGGGCCTAGGGGTCATGGAGAATGGCCAGGATAGCAAAGGAGCGTGTCACACTGCTGACAGATAGGATGCTTAGATACTTGCATGTTTGATGGTAAAATCCTTTCAGCCCCATTCATGCTGTGCTCTGGGGTAGCAGTGCTCCCTAAGGGCTAACTGCTTTCTCTTGACTTCTGTGTTCTTTTCTATGTGTACAGCGTATCAGCTATAGCCTTAAACTGGAGGTATGCTTTTGTGTTGAATAACCCAAAGCCCACACATAGCCTACACATATGCCCTTTGCAAGTGCTTCTCCTGGGTTTGCTCGGCCGTTCACAACATCGACAATGGGGATCGGCTCCAGCATAAACCATGACCCTTAACAGGAGTCGGCAGACAATAACAAATGAATTCATTCTTTGAATTATTTTAAAATCATGGGGGTGTTGCATTTTCCCGCTCTTTAGAGCCACATGTGTTCCATTGATTCTTCTTGAATTGATGTATGTCCTGGGACTTCCTGTGAAACCTGTTGGCTGTCTGGTAATATATTCCCTATTAACATACTCTTACACCCCTAATACGAACCTGAATATCTGAATGTCTGAATATCTGATTCTGAAGGAATTCGGTGGATGGGTTTCTCTCACACAAAGAATATAAATAAAACATATGGGGACTACTTGTAAAAAAACGTTATCTACACTACAAAACCCTCAGGAGCCATGGTGCTGCAAAGACTCAAGGTTTCTCACGTCAATGGATGAATCCAGGCTGACGGAAAAAACATAAAGAAGATGAAAAGAGTAAAGTTTTGCCCTCAGGAGGGGAAGAGAGCAGCTGATGTCCATGGATTGAAGCAGTGATAACATATTAAGCAGAATGAGGCTGAATTCTTGACATTTGGGTGTGTTACATCATAATAACAGCTGCATTGGAGGTGGAACATTTTCAGTGGGGGGGATGGCATCTGTTTGTTCAGGTGTTTTAACATGATGAGTCATAGCTAGAGAGGTCCTCAGTGGGGAAACAGAGAAATGGATTGGAGAGGTATTTCAGTGAGCAGCTCACTTGCCTCGGACCCCAAACAGATGGCTTGCTGGAGTCGGAGGATCTCAGAGGTCTCTGTCTGCAGATGGGATGCGTAGAGTTTGCCTGCAGGGGATCTCCTTCTTCTTACCAATGACCTACTAGTTAATATATTCATATGTCAAGTAATGGGCACAAGTCTCTTTCTGGACCCATATACTGCAGCAATTTTTTCTGTATCATGATTTATGTTCCACGATCTTATGTCCAAAACCTTGTAAATTGTCCAGCGTGTAGAGGTTTATTTCATACAAAATGGGATCATTTGTGGTGAAATACGAGACACCTACATCATTTATTCAGACAGTTGTCAGCTGAGGTGATTGTGATGTCATACATGACTTTGTTTGTAAGGTTGACTCTTTCATGAAGTTGTCTTGGCCATTTGTCTAAATTCTGACAGTGGAAATGGAGCAGACGTCCTAGGCGTGCCAGTGTTTTATTTATCAGTTCAGTGGCGTTAACAAGGTGCTGTAATTTCCCTCGTGGGAAATTTCTCAGTTGATGAACATGAGCTGTAACATTTAATTATTCCTTAAAAAGTCTTCTTTCAGGCTTTCTGCTTATCTTCATCTGATAACATCATTTTGACCCAGTGTTCGAAATTATTTCTGAACGGCACAAAAATGATCGCTCTTTGTTTAGTTTATATACGAACATAGTTTCATACGGGGGTTAAGGACATCCCTATATCAACAATTCATTCACTGTCTGAATTGATTTAGTTTGACTTTCCCCTTGATTTGGTGCCTCTTCACATTGATAAAAGTCCAAGCACACCAGAATGCATCACCTCTTGAAACCATGTGAGAGCGTTCAGTCTGCATCAGATCTTATTCCTGCCACAAATGAGTCTGCTTGTGTGTGGGCTGAGGGCGCCAGCGCTAAAGGGTCTCTGTCTATGTTTGTTTTAGTCTGCACCTGATGTGATTACTGTGTTCACATCTCCTCAAATGAATCCCACCGAGGGGGAAAACAACCCAGGGTCTAATTTAACCCAACAGCACAGGTGTATTCAGTATTTTGTTTGTTTTTCCTGTGGTTCGCAGTTCATCTCATGTCTACTCAGCTTTTTTTGCTTTCCCAGTGGGCATAGCAACTGGTACTGCTCCTGGGTTCCTCCTCTTTTTGGGGTTTCGGACCATTATGTGATGTCTACACAGTGTACCTCTGCTTAATTACTAAAGACTAGAGGGTCTACACTAGTAAATACAAGAACCTACTGGAGGAGGCACTGAAATGTGATGGAAATGGGCATTTGGAACCTAGTAGAACCGAGGAGAGCTGGATTGCGTATAGTGGACAGCAGCAATACACTGCATTAGGCAATCGACGATATGGATTGACAGCTTACTGTGTCTCTCACCTCCTCTCCTTATCACAGATGTCTGCTGACCAGTTGGAGGCCTATGTGGACAACCAGTACGATGAGCTTATTAAATTGGTGCGTTTGGAGGAGAAGAGGACACTTCACCTTGTCGACCTCAAGGAGGCATTCCTGACAGCTTCTGCAGCAGAGAAAATTGCAGAGATCAGTGCAGAAACAGAGCGCCTGCAGGAGGAGATGGCCAGCATTGACGACCAGCTTGCTGTGCTGGGACATGCTGATCCTGTACAGGCACTCACCGCACACGAAATGCTGGTAAGAAGAGACTTTCCTCCTTCCCGGTTACACTTGTTGTGCTTCTGAGACAGCAAGCAAATGTCACAAATGTCACAAAAGCCATGTGTTCTTAAAGAATTGAAATGTATTATGTTTATGCAGATGAACCTCACTCAGGTAGTTTGATACGTTCTTTGTCAACTAGCTCAAGGACTTATCCCTGTACAAACATACATACATTTCTACTTTCCACACCACAGCATGACTGCACAGTCAGCCCTTGTGCATGTATATAAATACAACCAGAGGTGCACACACTTTAATCTCTCCCTCAAGTCCCATTTAGAAACTGACAAGGAAACTTATTATTGCTTTGAGGCCCCAAAGTTAGACATCCTGTGGATTTTCCTCGTTGTATTCAGTCAGACAAGCCCTTTTGAGTTTTCCCTGGTGATGCTGCACAGGCTAGGAAGGCAGCTGTAATAATGCTATTTGATTACTGTTCAAGCTGAGACATGGATCCGTGGTGGGCTGAGTTCATTAAGGCCGAAAAGAAATGCCGATGGTTGCCCGGCTTGTTCTCATGTCTCAGTTGTTGCCGTGGTAAATATCGTCCAGTGGACGTTGTGTGGATGTGGAAAAGGAACTTGCAGTTACTCAATTATCTTGAGTGCCTGGAAATCATACTGTGAATAATTCACCATTAAACTAAGATTGGCAATTAACTCTTTATTAATCAGGATAGATTTATTGTCATTGTAGCACATAAAAGAAGTGAAGAAGTTAAAGATGGATGTTGACCCTAGAGCAAGCAGTGATGTTTCTGACAGAAACTGCATCATCTAGGTAATACTGAAGTTACTCTCATTAATGCATAAATACTGTGGTTAAGTGGTGAACTTCCGATTAATGGATTTCCTGTTATCTGGTCTATGTTAAATCTCGTGCAGAAAACTTAAAGAATTCAGGAAATACACAAATTGAATCAGAGAACTCTTTTTAAATAATCATTAAAAAAAAGATGGATCTGTAGCTAAAATAGCTGCATATGAATTTAACAGTGGGTTATTAATCGGCTAATGAATTACCTGCTGCATTTAAAGAACATGAAAGTTGGTTTCATCTTTAAAGTACCTGCTGGTTATTACCAGTGAAAATACACGTAAATTACACTTTTTATGTTCATTTTACTACAGTTATGGCCTTTAGTATGAAGACAGGTAGAGTGTGGTCTGAAACCTCAATTTCAAAAAGTGAACACCACTTTCCTTCTAACAGTGTATTTGTGAATACACATCAGTGATATCAAGTTTCTTTCAGTTCTGTAAGTTTTGTAATACATCCAACCCCACAGTATATAGGTTATTTGAGGTGCAAAACAAAAACAAATTGAAGATGGGAGCCAGAAGAAACCTTTTTAAATGGTTTTGTCTCCGCTCACAGCATTCATTTTCATATTGAACATTTACATTGTCTGTATTTACATTCTAGTGGGTGCAATGTGCTGTGTTTACCTACCATTGACTCCCTCCAACTCTTCACTAATTCAAACACTGATACATCCTCAGGCAATCGAAGCCCAGGGATTTATGTTATTCATATCATACAGTAATGGAAACTAAACATATCCCCTCTCAACCAGTGTGATTGGCACAAAAACCAAAGCTAAGTTGCCTCATTACACGAGTACTGGAATGATGCACCAATGAGCCCCTCAACCCAGTCTACACAGGAACTGCATGGAGACAGACTTTCACTTCAACAGCTTCAGATTGACAAATACAACAGATCATCCTTTAATGTTCATAGTTTTAAAATAAGAATCTTTGAACGTTTGCATCATATGATGATGTAAGACACCAGAGTCTAGCTTGTTTTCAGAAGACTATTCTTGTATGTGCAGGTACTCTCTGAACTGCCTGAGGATATGTCAATAATACAGGAAACTTCATGTGTATTATTCCCATCTCCCCTCAATGTCTGCTTTTGCTGTATGTATAGCTGTGGTAGACATAATTGCTAGGACAGTGTTTCTATTTCATTCAGCCTTCTGGCTAATGATACAAAACAACAGGGTTGAATTGGACTAAATGAATACAAAACTCACATCTGGGATATCATTGCATTTTTATTGGTGCAATATAACGTAGTCGCGCAAACAATGAAGCAATGTAATGTAATGTAATGTAATGTAATGCATTACTAGGAAAGCAGTTATCCCTCATAAATAGATCAGCAATAGTACCCTGAATAGCTTGAAACAAACAAAACACGTTATTACTCCTTTATTTTTTTACACAAATAAGCATCCAGCTGACACTGGCTTATCACCATCAATGATTTCCCTGAAAATAAATGTACTATTACTGAAGTCGTCCAACCTTCAGAACATCACAGATCCTAGCTCTTTGCTTGATTTGCGTCGCTTCGGGAGGAGAAAAGTTACAATCATGCAGTCCAACATTTTTAATGTTGTTTTAAATTATCTGATGTAATATTGTA
>JBBMJM010121563.1:4680-26588 GCA_037832705.1 Centriscus cristatus
TGTTATTTCAATCTGTGGTGTGTGTGTGTGTGTGGGGGGGGGGGGGGGGGGTTAGGGCAGAGGTAGTTGGAAGAAGGTCAAGCTTTAAATGTCAACTCTGAGGGTAACGACATTTGGGCTTTGTTTGAGTCTGAGTGAGGCTATAGATGTATGATTATATATGATATGATAAGGTTTGGATGGCACGTGTGGGTTGTCGTGCATGTGCACAGTTGTGTGTGTGTGTTCTCCCTAAAGCCATTCTCCTCTGCCTAATCCAATAGGCAGCAGGGTGCTGACATGAATTGTCAGCACCCTGTGAAACCACACTAAATGCATTACAGGTGATTTTAAGGGGACGAAACAAAGGCCACTCACCCATTATGTAGGAAAGAAAAACAGACAACCAATCAGGCCCCGTCAGGCCACAACCCTGGACACGTATATTGCAGCCCTCAAAACCTGATTTTAGATTAGTTACCAGTAGGGCAATCATCCCCATTGTTTTGTTTTGTCATCCTACCTCTTATCTGTTTCCTTGCCTTTGCCCCTTCTCGTATACCTCTCACCTCTAAAACGACCTTGGGCTTTCTGAAAAGTGCTGAGATCAGAGTTGTTCATGCTACAACACCTGCATGACTTGTGAAACCAGTAAGCATTTTAGATGTGTTTAAATATTAAGGTTCGGTCGTCACTGAATCTATTAGTAAAATGCATTAAATATCTACCATCTCAACCATGGTTGGAAGTGTCTCTGATTTTCTGAGCTTGTGGAACCTCTGTGTTGCACTTGTTCATCACAGCTCATTCTTACTGACAGATCCAGGGTCAGACTATCACTTGAATTCAGAAACGGCTTCACACCAGCAGGGAGACGTGAGTCCGAGTTTCTCTCGACTGCACTGGGGAGTCCAGCAGGGGGCAATTCTTGGACCCCATGTTTTGTGTGAGTTGTTTTGCTTTCAGAGTTACATTGGGTGAAACCAAGTGTTCTCTTCCAGTGTAAATGAAAACAATATTTCGGTGTCCACCCTATAATTCAAATCTGGTCTGAAATATATTGACTTGTTCCTTGGCCTCCACAAACCGCCATGTTTGTTTAAAGTGTTTTTTTTTCCTGTTGACAGACAAACACCAAAAAGAGATGATAAAAAACAAATAACTCTTCAATCCTTCCACTGAGATCGTAACTTGTGGAACCGAGTACCATCCTTCGGTGGAGCCACAGTGGCATCGGCCTGTGGGTCAGAGGCTTTGTTCAGCTGTCACATTCAATACAGAGCGAGTCTGCATGATCACTCAGAGCAGACAATCACAGGAATGAGTATTCCATAACAAAGGAACTAATTCAACCGACGCCCCCCATTCTCCTCCAATCAAAACTCGCAAAACTGACCACGGGAACACGTACAGGGGTCATTTAATACGTCCACATTGTTGCAAAACACTTTCCTCTTTGGTAAGGAATAGAACAAACGGCCTCAAGTCTGATGAAAGGTCACCAAATAGAACACCAATGATGCAACGTGGAAAGGAGCATTAATCTGTGTATCTGTTTGTTTTGTGCTCTGTCACACATTATTCTGTGTTGAAAGTTATAATTTACAACACAAGTGTCACATGAGAGCAGTCTTTTTTCTTCTTTTTTTCTTCTTTTTTTCCCAATATGTCAGAGAGATAAAAATACATGGACAGCTCGTGCTGTACTCCCCTCCCCTCACATTACAAATCATGTCAGTAGTGAATAAGAACATTGGCTGGAAGAAAACCAATCAGCCAGACGATGAAAATACCCACTCTTGTTCCTCTAAAGCATAATATAGCCATCTGTAGCTGATATTTTGGGACCTCTGTTCATTTAAAAAAAAAAATCAAAATGCATATGGAGCACTTTTTGAAGGAGCATGAAATGAACATGTGAATGTTTGTCTTGCAAGAGGGTGCAATCATTTCTACCCTTTGTTTAGTTCTATTGACTCTGGTACATTGATTTTGACACACAAAAAAGAGTCAAGGTCCATGCAGAGGAACATGCAGAGAAATAAGAGCTGGCAGCCTGCATGGATGTGTTTCCTCCCCTCACGTGTGGGGGCGGGCTCTGCATGCTAACTGATGTTTTTTGGGTGGCGGGGTGGGGGTGACAGCACCCACTGGACCCTCCACGTGAGCCCTCACAGGCTGCAGTTCCCAGACAGACGCCGCCATTGATGGCAACCTGGACCCTGTCAGTCATTCTGTGTGCACGCGCATTTGTGGTTTGAATCTTGTGTGTTTGAGAGATTTAAAAAAAAAAAAAAAAAAAAAGAAGCAGAAAGAAAGAAAAGTCGGGAAGAAAATATTGCATGTAAGAGTTAAACTTCCTCCCAAACTACAGAAAGCTGGTTTTATTTTGGAAGTTGGGAGTGTTCGTGCGCGCCTCATCTTGGAGCAGAAACGCGGATTGTTGGCTGGAGGGGGCGCTGCAACACACACACACACACACACACACACACACACACACACACACCGTGCGTGTGTGTGTGTGTGTGTGTGTGTGTGTGTGTGTGTGTGCAGCTGTCCAACGAGGCGGGAGGATGAGCTGAGCCAAGCAGATACGAGTATAAAAACATATATGTGTACATTGGTCATCCGGCTCCGTGGTGAAGACCCGGATCGGCTCCGGTCGCTGTGTTCGAGCAGGCTGCAGACACGCAGCAGGATTCTCCTCGCCAGCTGCAGAAGCTGCTCGCTCTGGACTCCACATGAACTTCTGAAAAGTCGATCCGCCGCTGTCCGTTTGCACTTTTCCAGCTCGGCTGTGAGTGAAGTAAGTGTTTCTGTTTATCTGTCGCGGACGACGTGTGTGTGTGTGTTGGACACACCAGGCTGACCCAGGAGGAAACGAATCATTTATTTATTCTATTTATAAAGACAAATTTCCTGCAGCAACCTTGTGTTACAAGTGCACCGGGCCTGGGTCGAAGCTGCCGAGCAGATGTAGAGTGAGATCATCCACGTTACCCTCGTGGAGGTTTTGGAGTTAGTTCCTGCGCTTCGTGTCGGAAGAGGACAACGTGTTTGGAGGGAGGCAGCTCTCGCCTTACGGATTGATGCTAAAACACACAGACGGAACCAGATTATCCTGAAAAGTTGTTGTAACATCGTTAACGCGCTACGACGCGGCTCTGCGCCAATGAACAGCCTGCAACGATTTCTCGTTATTGTATGCATGCACGCTGCAGGATTTTTAAATTTTAAATATACAACAGAAATGCTGAACTGCCACTATTTTGTACTCTTTTTTTTTTTTTCAATGCACATCTGATCTTCATTATGCATTTTCAACTCAGCATCCCTTTGCTGTCATGTATTCATTTATTTTTCCATCAAATTCTTTGGGTCTTTTTATGTGAAACATTACATGTGCTATTCAAAATAATCTCAGACTGTTTAATGTGTATAACAGTAAAAGCATAGGAGCAGATGAACCTTTTTTTTCAATGTTGCAGTAGTTGCTTTGTAAGGAAAATACAGAACAAGGAGTGCCATGTGTCTAATGCAGCCATTGAAGCAACAGGTAGCTGATATAAGAGATGTTTTAAACAGATGGGTTCGGGATGTCGTTTTCCATTTGTCAACACCACAAAAACATCCACTGGCATTGATGATCTTCACACACGCACACAGTGAGAAATTCTTAAGACTAAGGTGTGA
The DNA here is from genome assembly GCA_037832705.1 of Centriscus cristatus. Classification (NCBI taxonomy): domain Eukaryota; kingdom Metazoa; phylum Chordata; class Actinopteri; order Syngnathiformes; family Centriscidae; genus Centriscus; species Centriscus cristatus. The sequence goes on from JBBMJM010121563.1 coordinate 8,353, forward strand.
CACATTACAGGAAAGAGTGAACAGTGATTTACAGAAGTTCTGCGTGTATAAACGCCCTGCTCTTGCTCCATTCGTGGCATGTTTTCATGCCAGGTCGACACAGTAAACGCTAAAATCATTTCCTCCAGTCTGCACAGCAGCTCTTGGAATATTTTTTTCTCTGCAGGATAAAGTTTTATTTATTTTTTTAATTTCACTGTCTGAGGTCTCCAACCACACTCATTTCTCCTCGAACCTCAAAGAGGTGCTGCAGGCGAGATCCCTGCCGCCGGAGCCACATTGCTTTTTACGCTCATCGTTGTGCACATGGTGTTCTGTGAATGGTTGTCATGGTACTCGAGTTCTACATAGAGAGGGGGAAAAAGGTTGTTAGACTAAATTAAAGAGACACTTGTTGAAAATCTATATTTAGGTCACTGAACATAAGGAGTGGGTGGATGATGGGTTTTTTGTTTGTTTGTTTGTTTGTTGGTGTTTTCTTTGCAAAATAGCATGCAACTTTCCAGGCTGTAAATGGAAATGACAAGAATCAAGATCCAGATTTGTTCACATATGACTTGTGATCTTTTTAATGTCTGACAGCCAGTAACATTTATAGTGTCAGACAACCAGAACGTGTGGAAATGTGGAATGTTTGACGTTATTGATCGGTTTGATACCGCAGACAAACCTGTTGCATGCCCGTGCATGCCGCGTTCTGTTTTCAGATATGTACAGTGCACGCTTACAGACAGTAAGTGTGCACTTTTCTCACTCTGATACACACGTTTCCATACGCACATGCATTTGAAACCAGTCTTTGTCAGTTCCCACATGCACACACACTGTAGGAGAGTGCAGATGTGTGTCCCGATCTGCTTCCAGCACAGGCTCTTCTCATGCCAGCGTGCTGACTCTGAGTTTTCCACTCTCTTATGAACCAAGAGTAGGAGGCAGAGCTATCCAACAGCCAACTCTGAGGGAGCGCACATCTATATGCAGGTTAAAGATGCATCCTCTGCATACCCACATAAACAGGTAATGCTGGTGAACATGTGTAAATCCATCCGACAGCACCACGACCCAGGTCCCACCCCACGTCTTGTCCACGACTGTCTGGTGCTGCATTCAAGCTTTGTTTATTTTAAGATAGAGGTTAGTGGTCAAGTTGAGCAGTAAATCAATTTGGACAGCTGTTATGTTATTATTGAGACATAAAACTGGACTTTGGACTAGTCTGCATATGACTATTCACAAAGATGATTACCGTAAATAATGTTGTACAAACACTGTGGTTATGTGCGTTGTTCATGCAGAGACATTGGAGTTGTGATAGTTATGTATACATATTTTGGTTGTATGTGACATTTTCCATTAAAATGAGTCTGGAGGGTTTGTCTGCTCACCTGTCCCCTGAAGGGAGCTAAATGTCAAGACAGTTACACAGCAACCTTAGACGGATTTACTTAAAACGAGCGAGCTTGTAGTGACTCGGCGTCAGTGTAAGTGCAGTCCTGCACGAATAGAACATTTGCAGCGTAAGTGCAAGCGTTGGCCCAGGTTGCCAGTTGGACAGTGTCTCACCCACTCTGTCTGCCTCACACTTCATTTCCTGTGGACCTCCGTTCAGCCACCATGACTGTCTGTCTGAATATCCCTGGAATATCGAAAGGAACATGGAAAGAAAATAAGAACGACGTCAAATAATGATTTAAACAAGACTTATTTGTAACCTAGAGATCATAGTCATACTATATATACGGGTATCAGTGTACAATATATTTTATATGTAAAATCTTTTTCTTATTGCAAAGAACCTTCATTTGTCTGTCTGAGTGTGTTCTGATTTCTGGTCCCTTCTTGTGAAAAAAAAACTTTTTTTACTGTTAAATGCCAAGGAGGAGACGCTGACAATGAAGTGCTGACAAATGACTGAGCCCTTTCAAATAAGACGTGATTCTGAATGGTGCACAGTGGTGACTCTTTTCCCACTTTTGATTTAAGCCAAGAAAATGTACAAATAAGGAACTCACTATAAGATGAATTATGACCACTCTCGATTTGGAAATGTGGTTTACTTCACATTCTAACCAAACACTGTAATATTTCACTCAGCCCTGGTGGAACCTCGTATTCAACCTGCTTGCAACATCACTGTGTGCGCACGCATTCGTGCTTGTCCTGGAGCTGCTAAAGGGGACAAACAGAGAGATGATGCAACCTATCCCCCCCTAACCTTTCTTTTTCTTCACCCATGCATTTAGAACCATATCTCCCTTACCCTTGTCAGCTCCTCTTGAACGAGCACATGATTAATAGAGGTTTTTGGAAATGTCGGAGAGGCTGGCAGTGGGGGGCAGTGTCAAGATGTGAGTGTGTGTTGGCGTTGGTGTTTGGATGGAGGGAGTAGGAGGAAGGTTGTCCTCTATGTTAAATGTTTACCAAGGGACCCCAGGAGGCCTGAAGTGAGCCTCCCTCTTTTCTGATTGGCTTCAGGAGCTTTCCCAAGAGTCTGTCGTTGACTAAGAGAAAGAGTGGAATGGGGACAAACGTGAAAGAGATAGGAAATGAGAATCGGGCTTCAGGCTCCCTGTGGTCCGACTTTGGTCGGTTTGCTAGCGTTTAGCCAGTCGGTGCATTGTGGGTCGAACCAGTTGTGACATTATCCTGCGCTGTGTTGGCCTGACACAAGCAAGTACACATTCCTGGTAAACATTAAAAAACAAACAAAAAAAGCACAATTTTGCTGGAACTCGACGTGGACGATCTTCACGAGGCAATTCAGGCACCAGCACAAGCCGCTGTTGTTGTCAATATCCGTACAGCTGTAATACAAGTTCCAAGATGGTGTCATTTGAGGAGGGCAACATGGCAGATGCTCCACACCACCTACTAGATGTGTTTCTATTTGTTGCATCACGTTTGTTACTATTTAGGTTTAGTAGTTCAGGAGGCCAAACTTCTGGATACCTACAGTAGAGAAACAAATAGGACAGAGAGCAGTATGGTTCATTCAGGTTTTACACCCAAGTACAAGTAGAGATGATTCTCTTATTTTTCTTAAGGAAACTTTTTTCCATCAGTTGTTATTTTTTCCAACCAGATATCCCCCACAATCTTCAAGCTTTTGATGGGGGAGTGAAAACACTTTTGAGTTACAGTAAACAGTGATAGACGGATCACTGGATTTCAGGGGGTTTAGTGAAGTTGACAATGATTAATATGCAGAAAATGAGCATTACTTTCTGTGAAACTGCCAGGCAAGATCTACAGCTTTCAGCTATGAATCCGTGCATTGTGTGTCATGGCCTTTTATGGCCTCTAAACCTTTGGAATCCATCCACTCTTACGCCCCCACTCGCATACACTCACACGCTGATTTTTCTCCCCAATTACTGTGCTATTTGATTTCAATTTTTATTTTTTAAATTTTATTTAATGTGTTACATTTTGCAGATTTTGTATTCTATATTTTGATAGTATTTAATAGTATTGTGTGTGAGTATTTGTATTATATTGTCAGACTTGGCTCTTGGTAAATGTGTCAGTATGCAACCTGTATAATTGCTCAATAGTCTCTGTGTATGTGCAGTAAAGTAAAAGGACTGTAAAACTAGACATGTGCAGGATATAGTACGTTATAAAAGGACATTATAGCTTCAAAGCCCCATGTTCTTTAAGTGCACCACTACTTGGACATGACAATGATGCACTCGGAGACATAGCCCCCTCATTTGGGGCTTTAAGGTTGCCCAGAAAAGTTATTGAGACACGGCTCTAAATAGCCAAGGGTGTGGACCTATATTTAGAGGTCGGACTTGACTGGCTGGACTTGTCTGCAAACGCAAACTTATTGTCCAAGAACAATATGACACTGCTTTTCAAAGCTGTAGACTATTTTAAAAAATGATTATTATTTTAGTTGTAGGTGGACGGTCCAGCTGACAGTCACAGAATCTGTCTGTTCAAAAATTGAAGGGCTGGGGGTAAAGATCCTGTACTCTGGGCTGACAATAACCTTTGCAAAGAACATCAAAAGTTTAGATTGTGTACAAAGTCACAAGCAGAGATCCTTGCAACGTGGATTGAGGCTCAACATCAGGGGGCACCTTTATCCGTGCTTTCTGAGGACGTCTAGAATTTTCTTCCAGGAATTTTCTCTCAGGTCTAGCTGGGGTTGACTTCCACTCCTGCCAGTTACTGACTATATAATCCGGTTGCAGACTGTGCTGATGCACGTGAATGAAAGGAAGAACAGCTACCGAGGAGCCCGTTTCTTAAGGCTGCTTCATTGAACTCTGTTGCCAGTAGCCACACTGGGGTAGAAATGGATAAATGCAGCTTTCTGTGTCTGGCTGTATGTATTTTTGTGCAGTAGAGAGTGCTTAGTGTTACATTGACAATATTCAGATGCATGCATTTAATCCAGACATCCAATGTTGTTTCAGCGCACATGTGATTATTGGATCCTAGAGCAAAACTTAATAAACTGAAATCCAAAAAGAACATAGAGACCACGCAGTTCTTGCAGCAACAGCAACCTCAGAATGATAATCAGTTGCCATGCCCGGTGTCATGTAAGACCTCATGTACGCCAGCCGTAAAGAAATGGTAATAAATAATAATAAATAAATGGTGGTCACAGGGCAGAGAGAAAGGGAGAGAGGGAGGAAGAGTCATTTTTCACGTCGTCATGCCATCATGGAGTCCACCTGATAATTATATCCACTGAGACTCTGTCCTTCTCTCACTTTGCTCACTGTCTCCCTCTCCAGCATCATGTCGGACTCATTGCCGTCCTCCAATCTCCTGCTGGTTCTGCTTATTTCCTCCTTGGGCTGCCTGTCCATTCCAGGATCTGCGTTTCTTTCGGACAAGGACCAGATGGAATTTCCAGGTATGTTCCAGTGGTTTAGATTCTTTGTATCATGTCTAATTTTTGTTGTTGTTGTTGTTTCTTTTTTTAATGAAAAAAAGACTGTTGACACTGACGCCTTATGTCAATTGAGAATATGTGCTCATATACTCGTGGAAAAAGGTTCACTGTCGAGCAAACGCAACACTTCCCTGGTTTGGCTTGGCAAACATGCTGCTGATCAATAGTGCAAGGGTAAATGTGTGTCTGGGGCTTCTCTGTCAAAGTCCAGGGACGGGGTCAGTGTTCAGCTGGCCAATCCAGCTGTCACTGAATCATTTGCATGAAGTAAAAGAATGCTGCAACTGAAAAAAAAATGGCCAAACCACCAACATCCCTGATTCCTAATTATCAAAATTGCCTTTTACCTCAATCAACTCTGTCTTGGTTCATCCCTGTTTGAAGTTTGCCATCCTTCAAAAATAGTATGTAAAACAATGAAATTTCCCAGTATTCAAAATTAACTTCTACGTTTGAATGTATCCAGTCAGACCTACATACTGTCCCTAAATGTTTTCTTATACATTTTTCACCTCTTGGCAGGGCTCCATTCAGTGTCAAGTAACAGTTAAAGGACTGTTTCATTTGCATAACTGAAACATTTGGCCTCACTATAAAGTTTGTGCTTGAATCTTGGCACCAGTAAAATCCTGAGAGACATCTGCTCATTGCCAGTGAGCCAGATGGAATGAGACAGAGCCTGAAATCTCTAAACTATCTGTGTGCAGCCTGGTTGGCCTGCGTACCACCTATTGCCAAAAGTGAACGCACGCATGCTACCTGGAGGGGTTGGGAGTGTGACAGGGGCCATGTCACATGGTTATATGTTGTACCTGCACATTGCACATTTACACTTCAATGTAATTTCAAATATTTCCACTTAGTTTCATATTCAACGTCTTATTTCCTGTTTTAGGCATTCATAGTTGATAAGAGCAGACGATTGGACTAGGCTGCTGCTCTTTTTTATAAACATATTTTTATTTAGAAATGTGCTTTATGAAAAACAGCTGAAAGTATTTGGTCCCACTGGAAAATGCCGACCCATTTCCTCCTTATCCACACCCACCTTTTCTTTCTCTCTCTCTCTCTTTTTTGTGTGTGACTTTTCTTCAAGAAGAACGTTTCCATTTATGACACTGAATCCTCACACGTCATGTCAAAGATTGCAGGGTGTTTGCCGCAATCAGAGGAGGTTTATCAGCTGTTGTGTTGTCGAGTCAGTAGCTGAGGTGGCACCAGACTTTGACAGTATTGGTCATGATTGTCAACGTATGACACTGGGTTACTTATTTCACTCTCATCCTAGATGCCTCTCCTGTATGTCTCTATCAGAACTAGAGACGTCTAAAAACTACAAGACCTGTTGCCTACGAATTAAACCATCAAGACATGACTTTGATGACTGAAAACCTCCACAGACACCATACAGCCTATTCATCCTCTGTTTCATGGAAACAAATTAAGTTTTTGTGAACATCCTGGAACTATTTGTCCAATATTGTCAGTATTTGTCTGGCCTTTCGCTAGCTAGCTAGCTAGCGCTCTCAGTGTGTTAGCTAACTAGCTAGCTAGCTAGCTAACACTTGACACTGAGAGAGTTTCAGAGAGAGATATCAGACTTCAGGACATGATAATGATAAGCTATGATTACGTGAGGACACCCCACCACCCCCACCCCCCATCAAGCACACACTAGTTGTAAAATGTAAAACAGCTGTAATACAATGAGAAACAGCTCTGAAAATTAACCCATAAATCCAGTCTTTGTTTCCATGTCTTTGCCCTGAAGCTTGCCAACGTCACCACATATGTACCTGTATTTGTTCACCGCAGCAAATGTCTTTATCTCTGCAGACTTGCATTATCTTTGAGATAAGCACCCAGACAACTGCTGATAACCATGTGAGGTTAAACCAGCAAACATTTGGACCCCCACCCCCTTTGTTAAAACGCTCTCCATCGAGCGCTGCGGTCGTTAAGACATCTGTAAACGCCAAGTGATAGCGTGAGCAAACAGACACAGCCTGTGTCGTTCTCAAGCTCACATCTCATGACCAAAGAGTCTCACACCTGCATGGTGTCTATGTTTCTACTTCCTCACTTTTCTGTTGAATAAACAGTGCTTAACACATTTATTAGAGTGCCTCAATAAATGACAAATGATGGCGCTGTACTGTTTTTCTAAAGGATGAAGTTTGAAAATTTATGGATAACAGTAATTCTGATATTGTAGCAATGAAAATGTAATTTCATGATCTTGTACATAAATAACCACAGCACTGAAACATGAAGATTTTTTTTTTTTTTTTGGCACCAGAAGGTCACTGGTTCAATTCCTGGCCGGGTTCTTCCTATGTGGGGTCAGCATGTTCTCCCTGCGTCTGTGTGAGTTCTCTCCAGGTGCTCCTGCTTCCTCCCACCTCCAAAAACATGCTGAGATTAATTGGTCACTCTAAAGTACCCGTAGGTGTGAATGTGAATGGTCGTCTGTCCTTCATGTGGCCCTGATGAGCTGGTGACTCTAGGATGGACCCTGACATTCACCCGTTCACAGCTTGGTTCAGCTCCAGCACGTCCGCGACCCGTAACCAGAGCAACAGGAGAAGAGTATAATTGTATGTATAATTAAAGACTTAGCAGAGCGATTATAACCAGGGGTAGTCATCTCTATCTGCTCTCACACATGTTTTCATCCCTCCAAATTTCCCCGGGTGTCTCTAATTGTGGACATGTTTCTTATACACAGAGATCAACCCTGCTGACCACAGAATGTTTTAAAATTCCTGTCTACAGTGCACGGGGAAACCTCTGTTTTAGTATGAATGTGATTGTTATACCTCGTTGTTTATTTGTTTGTTTCGTTATTTACTCAAGCAGCCTCACTCGACCCTGATGACTGCGTCTATGTTCTTGACCACAGGTACCAGTGGTCGTCGTGCAGAGGTTTTGGTCTGCCAGGCTTTTGCGCGCACCCAGCAGTTATGTGCACTCCAACACAAGCAGTGGATGTTCTGAGCGGTGTAGTTGGAACCATGTGTGAGATCATTATGGCTGAAATCACACGAGAGATTGGAAAATGGAAAGAAAATGCGTTGATAGGTCAGAGCTGGAGGACGTGGTTGGAGCTGTGGAAGTTAAAGCAGCGCGCCCGTATCTGACATTGACTTGAAGAAACACTGAAAATGCTTGAGTCGTCAGCGTTTTTGCAGACAATTTGAAACGAGCCATGTTTGATATGAGCATCACTCAGCAGAAAAGTATGACAGGTTCCTTTTAAGCGTTATTTCTGTCGTCAGTTACCTTTTTAAAATGGACATTGATACATAGCATTTCCCTAAATATTTACAGCACCATTTTATGAATGTTCCAGATATGACAGATATATTAAACCTAAAAACTCCCATAATAACTATGAAGAGCTGAACCCTGATGATATTCTGGAAGTGAAACAGCGTCTGCAGTAGGTGACTTTATGTTCGTCACCTCAGTTCGTCGTGTTCAGGGTTGTTTACCTGACTTGATCAGCCATTCCACTTGCGTTAGGTGCCCAGTGAAGGCGGAGGTTAGAGGGGTTTGGTTGATTAATATACTTGGAGCATTTCTGAAAGAGGGATTTCACACTGTTGTGTGACGCCGCACAGCCAACAGTTGAATTTAACATGTCGCCTCGTCCCACGTGTCAACATCTGACGCTGCTCTTCAGAGAGAGAATGGAAGAACCGAAGACCAAGTCACAAAACAAGAATCTTCCGATTCATCTCCTCAGCAAATTCTTTCCCTCTTTCACATCAATATGACTATGAACTAAGCCGACTCTTTGAGCTGTAATGGCATTAGAAGAGATTAACATCATTAGCTGCGGCTAATAAATCTCAGGGCCCCGATAAGCTGACTCAGTCACTGAACAGTTAAACACACTAGTGGTGTCTGCTGGACTGAAAAGCTTTGATGGGACTCCTGATGATTAGATGACTGTGATAAGAAAAGACGTAGGGAGGAAAGCCTGGGTGTTTTCGGGGACTGGGACAATGGCACTTTGATATTCTTTGTTGGTTTTTGTTTGGGTGATGTGAGTTCAGAGTGTGTGCTTGTGTGCTGAACTGTGTGCAGTTATTTATATCCCCTGTTTACAGTCCCTTGTTTGTATCTTATTGCAGACCCACTTCTCACCCTCCCTGGCCCCCTGAATCCACTCTTAACCTTCACCAGCACACGCAGCAGCAGTTTTCATTTCTTTTGCTGTAGTTCAAAGGTTTTCATGTGAAAGCAGTAAAACGACGTCAGTCAGTGCCGATATGAGTTTGGTGCTGTTTTCTTTCCTTTTTACCCCTTTGTCTGTCTTCATCGGCTCCCCATCACACATTTCCCAGGGAAGTCAAACTCTGCCGCCTGCTGCTTTTCTACCTAAAATGGTGTGTGCGGGGCAAAATGCTTGTGTGGTGCAGCGATCTAATGTAGGACTTGGCATTTGCAGACTGACAGGCACTTTTACTTTTAGTACAGTGTCAGTGTGTACTGCCAATTTCCCCATCTGCGGAGCAGAAAGCAAACACACACAGACAGATCGGTGTGCTGCACGAAGCAATGTGGGGAAGTTCTGCAGCGGCAGTCAGATGCTGCTGGTCAACAGTAGCTCCTGCTTTGTCTAAAGTTGACATAGCTGTTCTAAAGCAATACCCACTGAGACCTGAAACATATAAAGGGAATGTGTATATGTAGATATATAGATTAAAGTGCATTCAGCATTTTGCTTGAAAAGAATATTATTACAGCATATAATCATTCCTGTTGGGTTAAAGAGAGACGCTGAGTGACCCTTGAGCATATAAATGTGTTTACTTGTTCAGTGAAGAGCTCGGCAGGAGCTTTGTTGGTGAAGCGATCTGGGACAACTAGTTCCTGTTTATCAGCTCTGCGGTGTCTCCTCTAGCGTAAGGCAGTCTGATCAATTACATCATGACACTCCAGTGGAAAAACACTCCAGAGCCCATATAACATGTACATCTTTGTGTATTTGTCTGTGCAATTGTGACTCTAAACCAGATCAAATGCAAATAAAAAATGGTTGTCTTACGTCTAATGTCACACAGATTTCTATTGTTTATTCTGTTTCTTTCCAGTTCAGAATGTCTGATTCATTTTCTTTTCACAAATGTCAAATGAGCAGCAATAGTTGACATGTATCTTAAGGTGATTGTGTTGATGTATAAAAAACAGAATCATGCGAAGAGGCTCAATTCCAAAGTCCAGTGGCAAAGAACAGGAGAAACTGCAACATTGTCAGGTTTTTAGCTTCCTATTCAAGGATACCAAAGTAAAAAAAAAAAAAAAAAAAGAAAAAAGAAATCAATCAAAATCGTAAAAGTTTCACCTGATTTACATCATTTGACTTTAAAAGCCTCCCGTACTTCCCCCGAGATTGTAGCTTTAGCACCGTACCCCCCTGACTTTTACTCAACTTGTGACTCCTCACACTTGTGTAGAATGAGAACTTTCCCAGAGGACCCGTGGACAGTGACACGACACTACATATGCACGTCTAAACAACAGTATTAATAAAGTTGTGTGTTTGCCCCACAGACACTCACATACACAAACTACTCTGTATAAATAAAGTTTCAGTTTTACATACACACATACACACCTCACTATATAAATATGGTGGCGTATTAGATGGGTACAAGTTTAAATCCTTCATGCAAAGGATTCTTTCATATTGCACACACACACACACACATTCACCACTGTCTTCATTCCCTGTCTTTCCCCTTTTGAAGCCTCATTAACTTCATTGCTGTCTTAAATCTGTAAGAGCGCTGGAAGGTGGAAAATTAAAGTGTCATCGCCTCATTAACCATTTCACACCATGGTAACAGCTAAATCTGGATGCTGTCTTCTCAGAGGGCTTTATTTACATTCATTTTAAATCTTAATGGCCGACGCTGGCTCTGCGTTGACGAGGTGGTTTCCTAGCTCCGCCGAATGTCTGTTTATCAGCATGAGCTGAGCACAGCCTCAGAGCAGCCGTCAGACACATGTGGACTGTCAGACTGAGTACACACACACACACACACACACACACACACACACAAACAAAATGAGTCTTTCTACTTTCCGCCGAAGGCTTTCAACCACTGAGCATGATAATGGCAGCTGGCAGGTACAGGCAAGATTCAGCCTCCCGATGCCGAAACTGCCACTCTCATTCGTGCTCAGGTGCACGTCGATTGAACTGTTTCACTGTAACACAACGTCTCTACGTTCAAGTGTTCCTCCTTAAACATACTGATTTGTGGGCAGTGGCTTTTCTTACAGTTTCTGTGGAGCTGTCGGAGCTATGTGGACTGCTCCGGGGTGCAAACACACTTCGCAGTGCTCACATGCCTCAAGGACACACGGCCCAGGAACAGACTGAAACCATAATTTCACTTGATGAACATATTTCTATCTTATCTAATAATAACAACGCTTGAGGGAGCTTCACTCTCTCTTTACGCCACTGGCGAACTGGCAACATGCTGCCTGCTGACTCATTATCCAGTTACAACCTGAATGGTTCTTTTGCTAGCGTGTTCACAGACAGGGGAAAAGACAACTTTCAAAAACGTTTTTTTTTTTTTTTTTAAATGACACCCCACCCCAGCCAGACTCCAGCAGGACTTCATTCTTTATGGAGAGATGAACTTTCAAAGGAAGGTCAAAGACATTTTCACTCAGCCCGATGTGCTTGTATTTAGAAATTATTGTTATTATTGTTTTATTTATTTTTATTTTACCATTGGAGACACTTGCATGGGGTTCCAGTGGATCCCTGGTGTCTGGTACCTACATATACATACCAATACAGAGTAATACACACTCAACATAGAACCTAGCTAAGTATCATGTATATTATGTTTTGTATGCATGAGTTTATATCTCAATATTACCTGTGAAAAGTGACTGGCAGGTCGTAGAATTGTAGAAAGTCATGATGAATAGGTATGTTTATCTGCTCCTCCATTCTGAAATCTCTCTGGCTGTAGTTCTTCATTACATCTCGTATCTGCAGGAAAGTATTTGATGGTGGCAGCTGGAATTTGTTGAATGGGGGGAGGGGGCTGAATTGACATAGCGAAGCTCTGCAAACCACCACAGTGTGTCAGAAGATGATGGGCGGTAATGTGGGAACTAGAAGAGGGAATCGGGGTCGTGGACCGACCAGCAGAGGAAGGTGACCTGTGAGGCTACACTGACATGCCACCGAAATGAAGCAACATGACCTGTGAATAGTCGGACTAGTGTGGTTAGCAACGCTATGCAGCTTTTAATAATAAAAACAAACTGTTGCTCGCCCATACTCTGACTTTAATTCCATGCTTTGTGTTGATCTGCTGTGATTCACGTCGTAGCCAGTGAGACCAGAGCGCTGCCAGGAAGCCAGTGGAGCAGAAATCAATGATACCTCCAGTTGCTTATTTATGGTTGCACCAAAGCCAGGGACTCTCTGCTAGATGAGAAAATGCCTCCCCTCCCCCAGGCAAAAGAGGGAGGTTCTAGGGGGAACGGGGTGCCAAGGGAGAGGTGGAAAGGGCTGAGTCAGGGCCGCAGGGTGGTTCGAAACGAGCGTGGCTACATCTATAGATCGTAAAGACGTACTGAGTGAAATACAGCACAGCTCAATTTGTCAGCGTGTTGTTTTTCCACTCAGATGCCGACACACATCTGAGGGCTTTGGAGGAAGAAGAAGTGTTAAAGGCCACATCAGGGTGTTTTTTTTTGGTCTGAATTTTATCTAAACATCTGGCAGCTGAATGGATGTCAATGTAATAGTCCCATTACAGACAATATGAGATGATGGTACAAGAGAAAGGAATGGGCGACACACACTGGGCCTGGTTCTGCCACTTTGTGTTTTTCAGCAAAAAAAAAAAAAAAAAGCGATCTTCGTCAGCTGCAGCAAGAAATATCCCGACTGGAATGGCTTCAGTTAAAAGACATTCATCAGACTCTTTCCATTCGAAAAATATGAAAATCCTCCCACTGCTGTTCACATCTTCACCTACAAACTAACTAAAATGCCAAAGTTTTTTTTCCCCTCTTTCTTTCCTTTCTCATTCGCTCTACGACCGTTGAGTTTAGCTCCTGTTGTTCCAGCCGGTGGTTGAAATCCTTCATACGTGTTGTCACGCGCCACAAAGGCATTCTGACAATCGAGGTGTTCCAACAGATACGTTTTAGTCGGGTTGAACATGTTCCCTCACTCTCTCCTGCTCTGTTTTGTGCTCGCGTATTGGAGTGAGGGTTTTAGAGGTTAGATATTCATGATTCTTTAAGAATAACATTGGGAACTGAGCTGAGACTGTGTCACAGCTACGTAATAAAAACCCAATTGACTCAATCGGTTCTGATCTTTTCTTCTATTTGTGTTTCTCAGCTCCCGTGGAACCTCATTTCACAGAATGCGTATCAAGGGACATGGTGACATTTCGCTGCAGGTGGAGTCCGGGTAGCTTCCACAACCTGTCCTCCCCTGGAGCGCTGAGAGTCTTCTACATTAAGAAAGAGTAAGTTGGAGCCCGCTTCATCTGGACGTGCAACATTTTTTGCCTTTGTGCAGGCAAAGACAAGCAAATGCTGTAATTACACTGCATTTTACTCTGTATTACAAACGCGCTGGATGTTCACTCTTCTCTATCGACTGTTGTCGCGTCCCTTCCTCAGGTCGCCCGCCAGTGAATGGAAAGAGTGTCCAGAGTACGTCTATTCAAAGAGAGAGTGCTTCTTCGATGTGAACTACACGTCCATTTGGATCCCCTACTGCATGCAGCTGCAGGGCCAAAACAACGTCACCTATATGGGTGACAACGACTGCTTTACTGTGGAAAACATCGGTTCGTAATCAGGTTTTCTGCATATGCCTGAGAAGAGTTCAAAGAGACATTTTTTTTTTGCTTGTTTGTTTTTTTGCAGACTTTTAGTCAGTTCTGTCACCAAGTACTGCAAATACCTTTTTAAAAAAATGCTGCTGTTCATTTGTTTCTGCAGTACGCCCTGACCCCCCCCTGTCACTAAACTGGAGCCGGCTGGATGCAAGTCCCTCCGGGCAGAATTATGATGTCATGGTCAAGTGGCTGCCACCCCCCTCCGCAGACACCAGCATCGGCTGGATGCGCATCGAGTATGAGATGCAGTACAGAGAGAGAAATTCCACAGTCTGGGAGGCCGTGAGTCTTGTCTTTTTAGTGACTCTTAAACTCCTTCCCTTCTTCCGTCCTTCTTCTTTTATGGGAAGACACACACTTTCACATACTGACACATGTAAACACACATCTTAAAACCCCAAATACTTTTGTGCGTGTGCACAAGCTTACACCAACGCAAACACTCGCGCACCCTGTTCAAAGTAAACAGTAGGAAGGTCAGGACTCAGAGGCTCGTGTTTCCTTTCCCCGCCCCCCTCCCCGAGTGGTGAAATAGCAGTGTTGCTTTGTTGGCAAGGCACTGGAAGTCAAAGCAAGGTCTCCTGGGAAAACGCAGGCTCTCTGAAGGAAGTTATGGGAGGGATTTTCAGGTCAGAGGCCATGGGACCTTGTGCAGGCTCATATTCATTACTGCCTGGTTCGCAAATCTGACAACTAGAGCTTTGAATATCCTCGGTCGACTGTATCGTAGATGTGTGTTCACAACGTGTCACCTTGTTTACGTACCTCAAAATGTCCTCATCCATGTCTCTCTGTGCAACAGTTGGAGATCCAGCCGCTCACCCAGCAGACAATCTACGGTCTGCAAATAGGAAAGGAATATGAAGTGCACATCCGCTGCAAGATGAGGGCCTTTGTTAAGTTTGGAGAGTTCAGCGAATCCATTTATATTCAAGTGAATGAGATTCCCAGCACAGGTAAGATGGGTGAAGGGTGACGCGGCGAATGTCAAACAGTCACGTCACAACTGTGATGATATTGTTTTGTGGTATTTTGCAGAAACGTTCACACTGCTTCTCATATTTGGGATCCTGGGCATCCTGTTACTCCTCATGTTAGTCGTCTCTCTGCAGCACCGGTATGAACTTTCTCCTTCTGTGTTCCTCTGATACCTTTGAAACGTGTCCAGATCTGCATCTTGCCATATCCACACTTGCAGATTAATGATGGTGCTGTTGCCGCCAGTTCCGGTGCCAAAAATTAAAGGGATTGATCCAGAGTTGTTAAAGGTACAGTCACAGTCTCTGTTGTTGCTTTTGTGTGCTTCACACACACACAAGGTTTATAACTACAAGGATTTGTTGAGGTCCACAGATTTAATAGAACATTGTTAAATAGAAGAAAACTATGCAGTAGGAACATGTGGATGTGTGTATTTCAACAGTTTTTCATCATCCAGTACTCTATTTCAGCTAGTTACTCAGGGTGTACGTCAGTCAATATTTAAACTGCAAAATATTGCTGAGTCAACCCATAATTAGGGAAGTATCTTATATATAGATATACCGGTGTATATATAGATAGATATACCAGTGCGCATACCCTGCAAAATTACTCACAGCGTTCAGTAACAGCGGCCAGCTGCTGTCTACCTGACAGTCCGATGTTCAGTGAAGATGGAGTGAGACGTGTTAGGTCGTGGAGCCCCTCCTCCTACTCATTACCTGCCTTTGTCTGTGTCATCCACGGAATAGATAAGTGTAATCATACATAATGGGAAAGCATCGAGGCACTCTTGCTTGTTGACGTAAACAAGGACATGACGCGGGTCCTACTTCAGGTCTGTGCAGTCGGACGCGCTGGTTCCGGTTTTCTCCCGTCTGAGCGAAATGAGCCCAATTCCCAGAAAATAAGTCCCCATTAGAACCCGACAGGAGCGGATCAAAATAATGCTACTATTTTGTGATCACACAAAGGAAACACAAAAAGTACCGACTTTTTGCAGCCAGGTACTTGTTTATTTACTATCACATTGTCTCTTTGCATTCTGAAACGCAGAAGGGAAAGCTGGAGGAGCTGAATGTTTTCCTGAGCGGTGGAGGCATGGGCGGCCTGCCCTTGTACGCACAGGATTTCTATGAGGACGAACCCTGGGTGGAATTCATCGAGGTGGATGCAAAGGATCCAGACACTGGGGAGAAGGAGGACAGCCAGAGCTCCGACACGCAACGGCTCCTGGGGCTCTCCCAACCCGTCAGCCACGATGCAAACACAGGCTGCTCCAACGCCGCCAGGTACTGCACAGGTCCTCATCTGCAGGTGTTGGATTAGGTGGTGTTACATAGACATGTCAATATGAATTCCTTTTCCTCTGCCCCTACGTGCACCAGCTTACCAGATGACGACTCATGCCGAGGTAGTTGCTATGACCCAACGCTGCCCGACCAAGACACCCTAATGCTGATGGCCACAGTGCTGCCAGGCCAAATCGACGAGAAAGAAGCTGAGAGTGGCCTTCATTCAAAGACTCCCGTCGTCCACACCCAAAGCAGAGGCCCCCAGACATGGGTCAATACGGACTTCTACGCCCAGGTCAGCAATGTGATGCCCTCCGGGGGCGTGGTGCTGTCCCCTGGCCAGCAACTCAGAATCCAGGAAAGTATCACATCCTCAAAAGAGGAAGCACAGACGACAGGAAAAGCCGGCGAGGCCAACGAAGAGACTGAAAAGAAGCAGAAAGAGCTGCAGTTTCAGTTAATGGTCGTGGATCCTGATGGAAGCGGTTACACTACAGAAAGCAACGCCCGGCAGATTGTCGCTCCCACTCACTCTGCCACGTCTGAAGAGGGGTGTCAGTCCATAAACCCCCAGCAGGTGGATGCGCCAACAGCCGCCACCAGAGACGACAACCTGTCACCCTACGTCTCACCTGACTCTCCCCAACCCCAGTTATTCGCCCCCGTTGCAGACTACACAGTGGTACAAGAGCTGAACAGTCAGCAAAGTCTGCTGCTCAGCCCGCCCCCCCTCCCCTCTCCACCTCCATGCCTGCCGCAGAACCACCTCAAAGCGTGTACTGCTAGACCTGTCGGGTACATCACCCCAGACCTGCTGGGGAACCTCTCACCATGAAGAGATTTTCATTCTTCAAGTGCGTCGAGCGATGCGTCCCGTTCAAAAACACGTTGTTGCTTGTTTGGTTGGGGTTTTTTTTTCTTCCTTTTTATTCTTTTTAATCCCATCAAGTTATAAGTGTTTCGCAAGAGATATATTTTCATATGAAATATGCCAGAGAGAGTTGTACAGTCGTTAAAGTGTTCATATTGACAGGTTCAATCAGGACAATGCCCCGACGTGTTGTATCCTTTTTATTTTCTTCTTCAGGGGACGTCGATAAGCAAAGATTCTGATGAAGGAAACGCTGACAGAAGAACAACGTGTTGAAGGGAAACTGCAAACACTGCAGCTTGATGGTGTACAAAGTGTTACGGGAACTCATCACCTTTTTTTTCCTTTCTTTCCCATTGTATTGTCGTGTTGAGAGCGCACGTTGTATATGAACACGGCGCTTGCAATAAGGGGGAAGATGCAGTGAGATTTGTTCACTGCCAACATCAGCTAAGTGCAAACAACAAGAGGAACACAATCGTGTCACAAAGTGCCTTGCTCAAGAGCACATGAAAAATGGACTATGTTAAACAGGTCAGCAGGACACACACACACACACACACACACACACACACACACACACACACACACACACCATCAGTGGTAATGTTTAGGAAATGTCTGATATTTCAGGCACAGCGACTGGAATAAGTTTAAAGAATGTGAAAGTATGTACTTAGCTGTAATTAGCCAGCATTTATATTCATGTTATCTGCCAAGTACACGGTGTTAGTGACTTGTTTCATTGATTGTGTCGTTGGCTCTTTCTTGGCCGATGTGGTTCTGTGTTCATACAATTGTGCATTTTGATAAAACAATGCGATTTGTTGGTGTTCTGCTGTAAAATCCTTGTACAAAAACAAAAAAAACCCCAACATACTCCCAAATAGAAAAGTAAATGCTCTTCTCCAACAAAGTTTACACCTTGTAAGACAGCCATGAAATGTACGATGTGGCATGTACTGATATGAAATATAGGTTTTTAATTTGTATATTCAGACAGTTCATGTTCAATATTCGATCAAGTGGTACAAGCCCGTTTACAGAAACACACACTTTGCTTCTTAAACTTTAATTGTTCAATTGTAATTTTAGAGATTTGTCAAACTTGTAGCAATCTCGTTCAATCTCGTAGGAGGCAATCAACAACAATTTCCAAAACAGAAATGCTGAATGTGCGAATTCAGAATGCCTCTGAGTGTGTGTGTGTGTGTGTGTGTGTGTGTGTGTGTGTGTGTGTGTGTGTGTGTGTGTGTGTGTGTGTGTGT
>JBBMJM010121564.1:0-14069 GCA_037832705.1 Centriscus cristatus
CACACACACACACACACACACACACACACACACACACACACACACACACACACACACACACACACACACACGAGGAACATCTGCATGTCAAATCTCAGACCTACCTGCACCTGTCTGCCGGTCGCGAGTTTTCCTCTTCACACGGGGTCTGATACCCTGACCGTCCTTCCAGCCCATTTTCCTCAACAGCTCCACACCAATGGACGACCTGGGAAACAGAAGCAACACATTTTGAAGGAAAGTATTAAAGTTTTGGAGGTTAAATGGAGCCGGTGATCATCAGAGTAACCTGACGACGGAGGAGGATAGTGAGCAGATACCTGGCAGGTGCAATCAGCTCCTCAAGCAGTGTGTCTCCGGGAATCAGTGCAGCCTGAGCACTCACAGCTCTCGCCTTCTCTTGGGCCTGATCTCTGCGGCTCGATGAGAACTCCTGACTGGTGGTGATCTCTCTGGGAGCGATGCCATGCTCACTGAAGTCCTGACAGACAGCCAAACACATAGATGTGATATATCACTAGTGTCCAACTGTGTTCAACTTCCCATCTCATCTCTAAAGAGTAGTTGTATTTGTACTCCACATGCTAACAGAGATGTCTATGTATATGTAGCATTCAACTTATGTCTATGGATAGAATCACATAAAAATGTTCCCAAAGTAGCTGACACCATTCTGTGGCTGCTACAGTCTGTAGGGACAATCATACCTCTTCGTCCATGAAGTCTTCTGGTCTGGCATGATGTTTATCAGCTTTCTGTTGTCGTGACGATACAAAGGTTGACGGTGTCCAACCTGAACAGAAATATAGTTTCATGTTTTGTGTAAACTGGAACTAACAAGCAAACAAACAAACAAACAAACATGGGACTTCTCCCATGAATTAATTACACAAAATTCATGAAATTATGACGTGATCAAAGAAAAATGACGTCATATGGCTCATGCAGAAATGTACTTTAGAAACAGCAAGATGGTCAGCTGACAGTAGGATTCCTGATCAGAAATTTTTCAACTTTTGATGATCCAGGTTGACCACTGACCTTCTTTGGAGCCCACTGTGTTGAAGTAACCCGCTGAAAACCCTCCGGTGAAGGCACCATGGAATCTCTGATACCGTCCCTTCTCATCTTTCACTGTTTGCTCGTGGAGTGGCACAGGTTTCCTCAATGGCTCATCTGCAGACAACCACAATCATTCACGTGAATATTTCACACATGTATAATGGCAGAATCAATGGCATTGAATATGTGAACTGTCATTGCAGCAATTAATGACATGATTTGTTGACTTTAACGTTTTTATAAGATCCTCCTTCCTTTCCCGATAAAGGTGGATAAATAGAGAAAGAATCATCACCTGATTCATATATCAGATCTTCTTCTTCTAGTTAATTGCTTTTCCTCAATAATGTGTAGGGCTGAATTTGCATTTAGCTGCTGCAAATACATCACTGGCACTGGACTCGTACAGATCCACCTTCACTTCAAGACATTACTGTTACTTACAAATACAACCACACAACATTTGGAACATGGTTTCACACCCCAGAGACTGAACTGCGTGTTTCCAAGAATCTTATATCGACATTTTAAGTTACATAACCTGCATTATAAAGATAAACGTATGCAAGAAATACTAAAATGATAGATGCGTTTAAAATACAGTACTGTACTGAATGATTATTTGTCTTCAGCAAAGACAAACGCAGAGCCTGAACCTTCAGTGAACTCTGGCTACACGTTGTTGGCTAGGCTAACATCTTCGGGTGGCTGTTAGCTAGCTATGCATTAGCCTAACGCCATTATTCCTCGACATATTCACAGTTTGAAAACAACCGCATTAGAAAGGACTATATAGATGAGTATTTACGAATTGACACCTTCTTCTAAAGGCTCCAATGGAGTCCCGTAAGACACAAAATCCGAGTCAGTATCACTGCCCGACGCCATGTTTGATTACACGAACGGAAACTGCAGAGGGACATTCTTCATCGAGCTGAGCTAGAGAACGTATTTGGAGCCTTTGACATTCTTTCTAAATTACAAATCTCAAACAAAAATCTACATCGATCGTAGGTTCCGAGTGTTTCTACTGTCATATTTGTTTGAGTCAATGTGGAGTCATCTGACATTTCAGCACGAGTATATATATATATATATATATATAAAGAGAGAGAGAGAGAGAGAGAGAGAGAGAGAGAGAGAAATCGTTGATCATGTGGGAAAAATGGATCCCTACGGCAGAGGATGAGTACAAGGAGCGATATAGGGCCTCCTCCTGTACTGCACTTGCAATAAGAAATATATAAAATTATTCCTGTCTATGGCCACAAGGCGTCGCTATGTGCTCACATTTTAATACATACATATTCAACATTTGATACCTTTGCATTTACCTGTTTTTTGTCCGATTCCCCTCTTCGTGTAATACTGCTAATGCTACTAATAATAATACAGTTGTTACAATAGCATAGTAACAATAATTAATAAAACAAATAACACTGTGTTCTATAAATGACAAATTATATAGATTATATAGTTACTATAATTACATAGTAATTAAATAAAATATCGTTATATATATTATATAATTACGTATATAGAGCAGCAGTATATATTGCTCATACTATATGAAATTTGTTTGACATATACACTGTCCTTCAAAACCTTTTTTCTTTCAATGACGAAAAATGAAATTAATCAGAGTTGTCTATACATGACTATTGTAGTTAAATTGTAACTGTAACTAAATTGTCGGGATGACCCCAAACTTATATATATATATATATATATATATATATGTGTGTGTGTGTGTGTGTTTTTGTTTTTCTTTCTTCTGGTTTATCCAACACCACTACGGTGGTAGATTTTCTCAGTCTGGATCTGGAAGTCCCCCAGGGACCTGTTTGTTCTCTGTCACCTTTGGAGGTGTCTCCTATCTGGACCCTGGGACCTCCAGTCCATTCTCAGATGTTCCTGTACACTATGCCCACTACCTGGTTATGCCGTTCCATGTATGCCTTGCCTGCCAGCATCTTACACCCTGCTGTGATGTGCTGGACGGTCTCAGGGGCTTCTCTTCACAGCCTACACCTGGGGTCCTGTCTGGTGTGGTGGACTCCGGCCTCTGTTGCTCTGGTGTTCAGGGCCTGTTCTTGTGCAGCCATGAATAGTGCCTATGTGTATCCAGCCTTTTCTGGCTGCTCGACAGAAGTGGTGACACTTAATAGTCCTTTCGCTTGGTGTACAGCCTCAGGACACCAGACTTAGGGTGAAATTCTCTATGCATGGTAAGGAGTTTCCTTGTCTTGATAGTGGCTTGTATCTCTTCCAGCTGTGGCTGGCTTCTGAGCTGCGTCCTCTTGATTGCTGTTTGCCTGTGGAATCTTCAGGTAGGTCAACCACCTCAGTTGTGATCATCTTTCCTCCTCTAGAAGACATCCACCCACATTTATCTAGTCCAAATGACTCGGGGAATCAACGCATGTACACCCTCTCACTGGGGTTACTCCCGTAGTAACAACATCGGCATGCATGGTTCTACTGGTATAGCCTGTATGATTTCATTGGTTATTGTATAATTCATCCTCAGGTATATAACGTGAAGAGCTGGGATCTGAACCAGCAACCTGCAGCAAAGTCAGTGAGCTAACACTGAGTTAACTCACTGTGTACACACACACACACACACGCACGCACGCAGGCACGCACGCACGCACGCACGCACGCACGCACGCACGCACGCACGCACGCACGCACACCCACCCACCCACCCACACATACATATATCAAACGGTAGTTTGATTAGTTAGTTTGATATATATATATCATTGTATATATATATCATATGTATATTGTATATACAATGATATAATTTCATAACAATTATACAACTGATTACACTCTTAAATATATCATGGAGCCAGCCCATGAGACGATGCGGTGACATATCGCCTCCATTCGACTGAAGTGTCATGAAGCAGACCACGTGAAAGGCACACGCTACAGAGTTTCTAGAAGGTCCCAGAGCAGTCATTCAGACATGTCTCTCTGTGTCTCCTCCTCCCCTCGCAGGCAGACAACCAGTGGGTGTTCTCTGCTGCAATACACGCACACACACAAACACACACACACCACGATCTCTGTCTGCTGGCTAGAATCTCTAATGGGCAGAGGTGAAGCCATCATTCCAACAGGGACCACTGCATCTGTGCGACCTCCACAGTCTGGTTGAGCTATGTAGACATATTATTATGGCAGGGCAACAGATTTAAGGACATTGACCTCAGTAATCAGACCTCATCCACCAGCCAGAAAAAGGAAAACTCTTCTTTCCATTGCTGCCCAGTAACATGTTCTAGAGTACTAACCTGGTTCAAACTTGTGAATTGAACTTATGGATTGGGACATGCAAGAGCACTAAACCATCGTGAGAATTTTGGCGCATGAGTCTGAATGAATGTGTTGAGTCTTTTCCAGTCACTTTGTCACGCACAATTTGCTTTTTTGATGCAAAACAATTGCATTCTCTGCACAAAAACACAGAAAAGCTACTGCAAGAGCTTGAAAACAACATCGACTACCACCCAGCCCCAGGGCCCAGGCCCCAATATCTATAGTTGGAAACTTCTGGTCTGTCACCCTTTATTCAGCACTTGGTTATGCTGAATATGTGTTGCTATGAAAGTTATCGTTCACCTGAACCATCGACTTGAACCGGATGACCTCCACAACTTCCCCCTTTCTGCTTGTGTGTTCATCCTGAAGATGAGGCCGTCCATCACTCATCCTCCTCACAAGGTTTACGTAACGTTGCTCCACCTCCAGTCGGACAGGGCGCCAGGCTAACTGATTGCTCTGTCTGTATTTTTGTCTTCTCTCTAGAAACCGGGCCGGTACAGCAGTTGTGAAACCGCTGGCGGGTCGATGAGTCGCGCTGAAATTGCTGGCTCAGCTTGATGGATGCTGGAGGTTAATGTTTGTTGTAAATGAGAGGATGAAGCCAAACCGGTGACGACACAAACATCTGTGTGTCCTCTGTGTTCTGTCCTGCTGCTTCCTATTGATGCAACCTTTGACCCAGCACCCAAAACCACATTCACACTTCTGACCTTGCTTTCCTCTTGACCTAAACCCATGTTTCTCAAATTGAGGTCCAAAAGGGGCCCCTGGTGGTCCGCCATGACTGTGAGTAAATTGTGTTTTTTTATGGTCAATTAAAAAAAAACCCACACAAGTTCACTGAGACCCCACCCCCAGAGGAAATGGAAACTATTCCCATAGGCTTGCTAATGGTACTGTATTAGCGAGCCTACAGGCAAAATCATCATGTAGCGGTGGCCCAAAACGGAGACGGTGAAAAACAAATGAAACAAAGAGGAAACCTCCGTCAGAGGCCAGGAGAATAGATTTGTCCAGTTCACCAACGATTCATTCAAAGCAACTGTACTGAATCACTTACTGAGAGGATTTATTCATTTCACAGTTCAGCTAAATATGATTAGTTGGTTCCTTCCCTGCGAACCAGTCGACTGACACGAATCACTCACTGAAACTTACACAGAAACAGTTGTGTTAACAACTGAGTGAAGAGTACAGTATATTTTTATACTTACTTACTTACTTGTATACTTTTTCTGGTCCAAAGAACCGTATTGCCCATCATAACAGGAGGAGGTCTAACGGGAGGCCGATTCGCTGTAACATGTATGATGCAAGTTCATTATACATGAGTTTGCGATCTGGGCTTTTGTGCTTGGTCTATTAAGCTAGCCCCCACTTGGTGGGGAAAGTGGTCCTTAGTCTGAAACTATTTGAAAAATACTGAAATAACCAATCCTACCCATAGTTGGTAGTCACAGTGTACTGTGTAAGTTGGTCTACTGGTCAATCTCAACAAAAGTGGATATTATCCATGCTGTATATTGTGACTCTTGGGTATATTTACATAGTAGCACTATTCTGTTCAGCCGTATTTCTTCAGTGCCTCTCATCAGTGCAGCGGTATGACTACTCAGTGCTGGCGGCGGTCTCAGCAGCAGCGGCGGCGGTGGTGGTGCCGGTGTTATGCTTCACAGTATTGAACAACACAGCAGGGAGTTGAACCCTCAACCCCAGCATCTTGGTGGGTCAGAACTCCGAGGGGGGTCACTTATATCTTGAGCCAATCAGAGAACAGCACAGCTGGGTGAGCAAATGCTGTTGCTCAACCTGTTTCCGCAGCCAAGCATCCATCGTTCTCTGCGCCTCCGCATCCAGAGCCAGCTCTGGAAATATAGCCGATCTCATGAGACCAGGCAACCTTATGCGTGTTTCTGGCACTGTGCGGCCTGCTCGCCGCCTCGGCGCTCCCCGAAGAGGACTTTCAAAACATGCTGATGCAACAAGTAGCACGGTTACTGCAGCTCGGCTTTTGGAAGAGATGCACTGATAGTGAAGTGGCACTGACAGTGTTAGTGTGTTGGAACATAAATTACAGTTGCGTAATTCGATTTATGTCCCACCTGGAGTCTGAATGCACGTTCCAGTCATGTCAACTGATTATATTGAAGGTAAAACGAGCATCTGAACTTGTACATCTACCTCTGTGGGGACTAACTGGACATTTAAGCCACTGTAGCAAGGACATTTTGGTCAAGACCCACTTTGACAAGGTGATGGAGGCAGCAGGTGGTCTGACTGATACAGCAGGAATACCTGTACAGGAAGTAGACAAAGTCATTTTAACACTATAGTTTCATCCCAGGAATAGTAATCTAGAATAATTTCACACTTTCCAGGCTTTACTGTGGTTACTAAAGTTGGTTTTCTTGCTTGGTGTTGGTCCTTTTAGCCTCAGTTGGGCACCAATCAAACAATCTGGATGAAGACCACTCAAGAGAGGTGAGGTGGTTGCGATCAACACCATCTGGCCAACTCTGGTGAGAAAACATATGGACCAGCAAGAAGCTCAACAGTGGAAGCCGACGGTTCTATGAATCATGGACAAACAGGGGCTCTATAGGTGCCCGACTATGTCACAGACACACTTACACAGGATCTTCCTGTATTTTGCGTTGGGTTTTTGTTCCTCCAGTCCTCCGTTCTCTAATGCCAGAGAGAACGGTATTGATCTCAGGAGAAACTGATAAAACGTAGGAAAAGTCATCAATTGGTTTCGACCAGCGCAAACAAAGGTGTTCCAACTGTAATTGATTTTATGAAAATGTCCTTAACGAAATCAGTGCCATTTGAAGATAAGGATTAGAGGGAATGGGAGTGTTGGTCAGGTGAGAAACGTGCTATTATCGTACTAGAGTCAAAATCACACACATACATGAATGCATTCACACACAGACAGAAGAGCAGCGAGCTCCGGTTGGTTGGGGGTCGAACTTTAAACTCACAGCTGCTTCTATTTAACTTCTATGAAGTCCTCTGTGGCGTTAACGGTGTCCAATTGCTTGAGTTATATTCGTCAGACTCAACTTGGATTTGGACATTGTTTATCATGCTGTCCTTCTATCCACCTCCCCTCCTTAGTGGTGCTATCGAGGATACCCCCCCACACACACACCCCCAAAAAAGCAAATGCTCTATTCCCTTTGACTTTTAACCTGGACTCTAGAGAGAGAGAGAGAGAGAGACACTGCCTCATTATGACCATGTGGAACATGTATGTAATACACACGCAGCTTAAATCTGTTCTGTCTCCCCAGATGTGATTGATTTGATGTTCATGTTTTTAAATCTCATGGAATCAGTGTCATTTCAAACCACATTTCTCCACCATGAAGACTAGTTAGGTGACATTTAGCCTCGATTGTGCTGAATTGACAAGAAGCAGGACACGTGAAAGACACGCTTCAGAGTTGCTTGGAGATCCCTGAGCAGTCATTTGAGCCCCCCCCCCACACACTCCATGCCTCCCCCACAGACAAGACGACCAGCAGACCCACTGATCTCTGCTGCAACACACGCACGAACCAGATGACCTGAAGGATTGAGACTGTTGTTCAGACAGAGTACATGTCCGTCAGCCCCATGGAGTGAAAACGTCTCCATTTGACATCTCCTCCGTCCACCGGCCAACAGACCGTGTATAGATGACTGACAGAGTGGAGCTGTATTCAGGCGTCAAGAGTTGCTGATGATACTTCAATCACCAAACTCACTGTAATCACAAAAACATGTTAAAGAACAGTAGTATAGGTCTACATTTTTCAATGTTTAATGTGAACAGTGACAACCACTGGCTCATAACAATGATGGAAAGGAGACAGGTGGACATGACTTCAACAAGTCAATTTTATTTACAAAGCACATTACTCCAGGTTCCTTGGATATAAAAATGCTGAGTGATTGCAGAAAAATGCTGCCCAGCAACATTAAGATCAAAGCAAAACAGGACAAACATCAGAAGTTATCGGCTCATTTGACAACAATAGACACCGAAACAGTTTGTCAAGACTCCCAACTTTCCAAAGCCACCTCATGTATACAAGCTTCATGACATCAGTTAACGTCCCACAGACAGTTTCCCCACATGCAAAGACATCTACATACATGCTGCTTTTGGAATCCAAGTGACAAAAAAAATGAAGGCGGTGAAGTGCAGCTCCCCCACGACGTTCACACGTGTCCTGCTACAAACACATTTTCTCTTGTCGCTTTTACACAGCGTCCTCATTCTGACAATAGAGTATCGTATCACCACTCTGTACAGGTGGAAAGAGGGAGTCCACATTGTTACATCTCTCTGTGACAGTGACAGATACCTCCATTCCGTGTTCGCTGTATAAAAGGCAACAAGTTGTTTTGATGACGTGCTACATGTGTGAACTATCAACATCAGATGAAAAAAAAGAACAGAACAGAGACAGAACAAAACTAACAGGAAAGAGGAACCATGCTGACTGCAAACAGTGGAGACATCATAGTCAAGCGTCTCTTACCCCTCCAGGAACAGGACGATTTGAAAACACTGGTATCACAGAGGTATTTTTATTCGATGCATCTGGTTGTGCAATGCCATGTTCCTATGTAGAAGTACATACTGGGGCGTCATTATAGCTCTACTGTGGCGTCTTCCCCACCTCTGCTGTTTAGGTATTTGCAACATCTACAAAGTTTCCGTTCCAAGAACAGTATACTGTTGTTCCTTGTTGCTAATGTTTGTTAGGTCCAGAGACAGGGGTCAGAGTAGTTCTGCCTCTAAGACAGCAGCAGAGGTAGTACAAAAGCACAGAGACCTTCCCGCATTCCACTCTTTTTACTAGACAGTGAAGTGCAACAGTGTGTGACATGACAATTGGACAATGTGCTATGAGTGCCAATAACCAAGAGATTAAAACAAAGAAGCAGTAAAAGATATTTAGTAGCTGCTGATAGGAAAGAGGAACCATGCTGACTGCTGATGGAGGCAACAGCGTGGCCCTGGAACTCCTCCCACTCAGGACAGTGGAACTACATCAGCACAGGCAAACCAGGAGCGGATTTCAGGATACTCTACGTTCATGGTTCTTTTGGGGGGGGGGTATTATTACAGGTGTTTGTGCAAACAGGGGTGTAATTATCACTGACACCCCCCCCTTTAGATTGGTGTTTAGTTGTTTTTTTATGATTCTGTCCAAAACTTTCCATTTCCATACTATCATAAAGCTGTAAGCCGAATAAATCGAAAAAGTGGGACAGAGACTCAATTTGAGCAATGAATTGCAACTCCTTCATCCATCGCTGGTGCTGGAATGAGTTCCTCACTCACAGCACCTCAATATTGTATCATTGTAGGACAGGGGTCCTTCAGATGTCATGAGATCTATGTCTAAGCCCCTGAAGAACAGAATAGACAAGGTGTCACAAATTGAAAGCAGGGCAGTATTTAAAAACAATTGACTCAGAAAAGAATAATCCAGATTTTCCACACCCAAATCTGTTGAGCAAGTTTTGCCAAGTTTTTAAAGGAAGCTGGATCCTGGGTAGGGTTAGATCACAATCTAAACTTTTCTTCAATCTTTCAATTTTAAGGTTCAATCCATTCCAGATATTTCTGAGCTGATATTTGAGCTGAATACTTTAAAATAATTAGTCCTGGCGATGAGTTCATTTGTCCCCTTTTACACACAGTCATTTTAAAAAGCTAAACAAACAGTGCTGGAAGACAATTTTTCCAATTCCAGTTTGTCATCATATAATGTGCTTAAAAAGTGAACTTTTTATATTACTGAAAAAAAATCTGTCAACAGTTGGGTTTCTGCCGTTGTGTTATTGTTTAGGATGAGACATGTTTTACATGTGTGTTATGATATAACTAACTCAGTGAGCGTAACCTTCTGGACAACATATGCACACACACAAACACTTGGCCCAACGGGTTTGGCAGAAACCCTTGTCAATATGTAGTAAAAGTACATACAATTTAAAATTTCCAAATCCTCTTTGAAAGAAAAGCAGAAAATAAACATCCTTAAAATAAGAGGGTTTTGGACTTCACAGCCTTAGCTCTGATTCAACCAATCAGGAAGCACATGCTTCCTACAAACAATCGCTACTCCAGTGTCTTTTCTCTGCATTTGTGGGAGCGCATACGTGCTCAGTCCTCCAATCAATCAGTCAATTAATGAATCAATAAACCAATCGGTGAAACGTGATTTTTGACGTCAGGCGATGTTTGACAGGTGGGTGGTGGAGGCGGCTAGAAGGGTGATTTGGGGAGAAAGTGAATGAAATTTTTGAAGCTGGAAGACACTTTGTCTGGTGTGGGTGAAGAATTGGAAGTGTGTTTGTTTCGGTCCTGGGGGAACTGATGTTTCATTGATGAGACCTGCCATAGGCTAATGCTCCAAACAAATGTCCTCTTGGCCCCATCCACTTACTGTCCATTGGCAGTGGTGTTGTTGAGGGCGGGGCTAGGGCTTCCGGTGCCGGTGGGCGGCTGGACATTTTCAGCCAGGTTGTGGGCGTGCTCCAGAAAGAGGTCTTTGAGCACGCTCAGCTCCTTGCTCAGCAGTTTGATTTTGGCCTCGAGCCGCTCGTTCTCTTCCTTGAGCTCGTTGACACGCTGTTGGGTGTCCATGGCCTTTTGCTTGCTGCGCATGCGGCTCTTCTTGACTGCCAAGTTGTTTCGTTCACGACGCTGTCGGTACTCTTCGCTGTCCTTGTCGGCTTGGGGCTTCTTCATCTTGCTGGGTGGGACAGCCTTTCCGCCTGCGGCTAAAGGGTTGGCAGGGATGAGCTGGGGGACCTGCTGCAGTCCGGCTACTGCTGCCGGCAGGGATGAGGAGGAAGCAGCGTGGGTCTGACTTTGGATGACGCTCACGCTGTTGTGGTCAGATGTGGTTAGTTTTGCCTGCGACGGCCGGCTCATTTGGATGTGTTGCCTTCAGGTGCTAATCTCTGACCAGAGCCTTCTCAGGTGTAGAGATTAAAACAGGACCAGGAAACAAACGTTTGGATCCTCACACCGAACCTAGGACAGAAGAATGAGACTTTATGTCAGATTCCAGCAAATCTTTGATTGACATTGCTGCTGAGGCTGGGCTGGACTATACATAGCTATTTAGAATACGTCAATATATTTTTAAACGTGATGGAATTTGACTATGTCATATATATCAATGCACTGTGATCTGTACTCAAGCTCACCAGTGGAAAGGAGAAAAAATGTCATATAAATATTTCAGAAAAAAGTTTGGCCTATTTTACTTTAAAGGCCATTTTATTTTAGATATGTTTATTTAAATGTACCTTACAGAGCTTTTTAGTATTACTGTTTAAATTATTCAAATCATTTGAACAATTGAGCCTTGAGCCTTTAGGCTTATCTTTAAAATTAAAAATTAATTACAAATAACTTTAGTTCTAGCAGGGCCCTTAGATCCAGCAACAACAAACAACAATATTTCTGAAGGACAGCAGTTATTACTAATTTAAAGTAAAAAGAGGACAGGTGAAGAGGGAGAGTGAACTAAAAGGTTCCACATCAGATTGTTAATGATGATCAACAGAGCAGAAAGCTAAAATAACTACAACCAACTACATTGGTGTCCAGCACAAAATGTCATACTCAATTTAATTAATTTGTGCATCTGAAGGCCATATTAATCAATAATAAATTATCGACACATCCTAATGTCCTATTGACCTATTCCACTAACTCTTTTACTTTAGTCACTTCAACAACCCGTTACTGTTTTAATTTAGACACCACATTGGACTGTGTTCGTGCTTCCTGGGTCCCCTGGGTCCCCATTCTTATTCCTGTCGTAATCTGATCTGTCATAGTGCTGGAAATGTTAATTTAACTTGGGAGATCCATAAACTACCTATCTTATGTCAAAGTTGATTTGTTACATAGTAACCCTTGACTTAGTTTCTGTTGTAATCTCCATTGGGGTGGTTGCTGTTGCCAATACATGAAAAGTACCAATGCAATTTCATGCCATAGACATCTACATAACTGTAAATCTGACTGCTGATAAAGCTGAAACTGGATTGTGTCTTATTGTCAACTCGTCAAAACTCAACTCGTGCATACTGCAGGTGTCACAGCTTTACCTATGGGACTAATGGTGTGAATATTAGTTAAACACAATTACTGGCATTGTCATGGCAGAAAACGGACTTGCCAGTGGTGGTATGGTGCAACAGCTATTTGAGAGCCACAAACACAGCACAATTTTCTCTAGAAGGGACTAATTAACATGCAATATACAATATCTGATCAATGATCCATCAATGCTCATGAAAACATGATCATTGATCCCGAACAAATAAGGATACAAAAAAACAACAACAAGGAAGTGGTTCCACAAACCATCTTATCTAAGTCTGAGTCCATTTAATTTAGTGCACGCACATTTGAAATTACTCTTCGACCATTGAGTATATTAAATAAGAGTTAAATTTACTTGAATTTAATTAGACATATATAGAGAAAGCATTTCTGTTCACGTTTCACCTAACATTAGCCATGATGTAATTAATCTATAACGTATGCAATTACCACTGAATTATCACGTGAAATAACCATGATGTAGTGCTGACGCTTCTTTCTTACATGTAAACAACTCTGCAGCTATATGAAACCTCAATGCATCAATCTCAGCTCACACTTTACGGCCAATTAGCAGCGACACACCGATTGGTCGGTGCGTTACTATGCATACAGTCAGCTGTGCACCGAAAAAGTGCTCCGGGTGAAACAAGCACAGTTCCGACTGTTGCCTGCAGTTGCATCATCATCGGCTCCTTTTGTACTAACAGAGGGGAACTCCAGGGTAACGCGGGGCTACGCAGTAGCCTTAGTTTTTACACACCCTTAATAAGGCTGAAGATACTTAAATAATAACAAGTTATCCTATAACGGCTAACAAATTGGTAAAACCCAATTTGTGTCGGCCGATTTTAAATGCGATGACACTTTACACAACTTTTTCATCCCAGTCAATCTGCGACCTAACAATGAGCTTCCGCAGCGCAATCCGCCCACTAAAACATGTTAATAACATGTTTACATCAAAAGTTGCGTTTTCACTGTTCTTTCAGACTGACGTTACTCGTTTAGCTGGGCAGCTAGCCAGCTATTTAGCCTCTAGTGCTAACGGCTTCTAACCTCAGTGTTAGCTGTACTGCTCGGATCTACAAATAGTGTAAAACTCATCTTACCGTCAGTGAGTGCCGGAGGAGATAGCCATCCGTCAAAGGCCGTTAAGATACAACAGAATGTTTTAGTTTAATTCTGTCTGTGAGCTCAGTATGTTTTTGTTTAGAACATGGAGAAGAACGAATTGCGAAATCTGTCTTTCCATGTACGGCAATACCCAAGATCAGCCAGTCGTGAACGAGCAGAGGGCGGTGAACAGCGAGTGACCAATCACAGTGTACATACCAGCGAAGTGATGCAACGCACACTTTGACTGATGTGTCATTAAACCAATCATGAAGTGGTGTTCCCTGGCATTTATGTAATACTGAGGTTGGTTGAAAGAGTTCAAACATGTCTGACTTCATTCCTAAATCACGAGTTCATAACCGTTTACGATGAACTTATTTTACCTGACACAACACGGAAACCAGTGTATGAACTATCA